>JACBKR010000721.1:0-200000 GCA_014218235.1 Colocasia esculenta
CCCCCCCCCCCCCCCACCTGCAAAATATTTTGTCAAATATTTTTAAGACATCTCTCTCACCGGTGTTTTTTATTATCTAACATTCTTGTATATTGTTGCTCTATCATCTATCTATGTTTTACAAGAAAGCATCTATAATAGTGAACATTTGATATGCGAAGGTCAAAGTATTTAAGATCATCACCATATGAACACGAAAATTATTTAATACATTTAAGTCTATAATATAACAAAGTATTTAAATATAACAATAGGGTTTAATGACATAATTTTGCAAAATTTTTAAAGCTATGCAAAATTTTATTGTAAAATTTGCACATGATTTCTAACCATTTGCACATAATTGCGAAACACATCACTTAAATCTAACAATCCCATTAATATAGTATCTCTGCATCATTAGAATATTTCTAAGATTATAAAATAAAATAAAATTTATTTTCAAAATTCAGATTTCTTTGAACCTAACCCCACATCTACATTAAATTACTCTAGATCTATACAAAAATTAGTTGCAAATAGTTTCTAACCACTTATAATAAGTGTTTTAAATTAATACCATGGAAAAAACCAATAGAAACAAAAAAAAACTTAGATTTAAGGTTCATATATAATCGACCCTAAAATCAACCACAAATGATCCTCAAAGTTACTGTATTTGTTATTTATGTTATACATTTCATGTACACAATTAATGTGCAATTGCAGGGGGAAGATAGATCCCGGTTCTGCTTCCCGTTATATTACGACGCTGGTCCACGCACATATTCCAGGACCAATGGATGCATGGAGAGAGTTCCCGGTGCCCGTCCGGGATTTGTTATTTGACATGTTCACGGTATTTTTAATGTTTAGATGAGTTGAAATCATTTATTTAATTACTATCTTTGTTAGTGCAGAAAGTTGAGTAATTTTATTTCTTTACAGCGGAGGTTCATGTTCACGAGACCCGAGGTTCTCCCTCGAGCTCGCGCCGTCTGGGAGTCTACTGCCCAGACTAATTTAAGAAAGTCGATGTGGGAGACCCGGGACAAGGCAATGAAGACCACAGGCAACCGGGATCCAATGGCTTGGCTAGATTACGGCCCTGTTTGGCTGAGGAGGGACTATTGGGAGTCCCTTTGTGAGCGTTGGGCTGCTGGACCATGGCAGCAGCGGTCACAGGCGGTAATATGCAACCAATCAACTCATCTGGAGAAGAATGTGCATACTAGTGGGTCTGTATCTTATGCGACCCATAGTCAAAAATTGGTAAGCATATTATAGTTCAATTGCTTAATACATTGATTATTATTGTGAAACTAACTAATTTTTTTGAATTGTAAGCATCACGAGTTCGAGCGTGCCCCTACATTTCGCGAGTTATTTGATCGGACTCATAAGCGGAAGGGGACAGATGACTATGTTAGCGAGAGTGCCCGTACGATCGCTGTAAGTCAAGCTATAAATTATGAATTCAATTAAGATATTCAAATAATTTATGGATAATAATTTAATTTTAATTTGTTCTACAGGAGACCTATGACAGGACGATGGCGGAGCTCTATGGAGAGGGCACTCCCCAGCCAGACTTGGATCCGGAGGCTTGGGTCGACGCAGCGGGAGGGCCGAGGAAGGGTCGAGTGTACGGATTTGGGGACAGCCTGGATACTCATCCAGTGTTGTCCTCATATGCGAGTTCGATCGCTTCTCTGGCATACGCGAGTTCATCTACTGCGCCCCCCGTCAGTGGTGTAGAGGAGATTAGAGACCTCATTCGGGAAGAGCTACGGGCACATCTACAGACACAACAGGCAGATCTATAGACGCAGTTCGGCGATATGGTTCAGCAGTTGATCTCAGCCATGCAGAGAGTACGCCCCACACAGCCAGCACCTCAGGTCAGTATTAGTATTAATTTAATATACTTTGGATGAGATGAAACCACTAAAGAATGTCAACAGGGAAAAAAAAGAAATCTAAATTAATTAACCTAACATAAGTGTAAAGGGCGTTTAATTGACGGATCTTAAAAAAACTTAAGTCTAAAGTGACATGT
Organism: Colocasia esculenta; assembly: GCA_014218235.1. Classification (NCBI taxonomy): domain Eukaryota; kingdom Viridiplantae; phylum Streptophyta; class Magnoliopsida; order Alismatales; family Araceae; genus Colocasia; species Colocasia esculenta. The sequence continues at coordinate 2,039 of JACBKR010000721.1, forward strand.
GGGAACTGACGGAATCCAATTTGGATCTCCGGATTGGGTTGGGCATTGAAATGACGGATCTAAAAAACAGCCAAGTATATATAAAGGGTCAAAACACACAACCCGGGGGTCCAAAATCCCAAATAGGGATCGGATCGGTGTGCCGTTTTCTCCGACACGACCGGGTGGGTTAAAGTGACGTGTGGGAATTGACGGAATCCAATTTAGATTTTGGATTGGGTTGGGCATTGAAATGACGGATCTAAAAAACAACCAAGTATATATAAAGGGTCAAAACACACAACCCGGAGGTCCAAAATCCCAAATAGGGATCGGATCGGCGTGCCGTTTTCTCCAACATGACCGGGTGGGTTAAAGTGACATGTGGGAACTGACGGAATCCAATTTGGATCTCCGGATTGGGTTGGGCATTGAAATGACGGATCTAAAAAACAGCCAAGTATATAAGGGTCAAACACACAACCCGGGGGTCCAAAATCCCAAATAGGGATCGGATTGACGTGCCATTTTCTCCGACATGACCGAGTGGGTTAAAGTGACGCGTGGGAACTGACAGAATCCAATTTGGATCTCCGGATTGGGTTGGGCATTGAAATGACGGATCTAAAAAACAACCAAATATATATAAAGGGTCAAAACACAACCCGGGGGTCCAAAATCTCAAATAGGGATCGGATCGACGTGCTGTTTTCTCCAACACGACCGGGTGGGTTAAAGTGACATGTGGGAACTGACAGAATCCAATTTAGATCTCCGGATTGGGTTGGGCATTGAAATGACGGATCTAAAAAACAACCAAGTATATATAAAGGGTCAAAACACACAACCCGGGGGTCCAAAATCCCAAATAGGGATCGGATCGGCGTGTCGTTTTCTCCGACACGACCGGGTGGGTTAAAGTGACGTGTGGGAACTGACGGAATCCAATTTGGATCTCCCAAGGCATTGAAATGACGGATCTAAAAAATAGCCAAGTATATATAAAGGGTCAAAACACACAACCCGGGGGTCCAAAATCCCAAATAGGGATCGGATCGGCGTGCCATTTTCTCCGACACGACCGGGTGGGTTAAAGTGACGTGTGGGAACTGACGGAATCCAATTTGGATCTCCGGATTGGGTTGGGCATTGAAATGACGGATCTAAAAAACAGCCAAGTATATATAAAGGGTCAAAACACACAACCCGGGGGTCCAAAATCCCAAATAGGGATCGGATTGACGTGTCGTTTTCTCCGACATGACCGAGTGGGTTAAAGTGACGTGTGGGAACTGACGGAATCCAATTTGGATCTCCGGATTGGGTTGGGCATTGAAATGACGGATCTAAAAAACAACCAAATATATATAAAGGGTCAAAACACACAACCCGGGGGTCCAAAATCTCAAATAGGGATCGGATCGACGTGCTGTTTTCTCCAACACGACCGGGTGGGTTAAAGTGACATGTGGGAACTGACAGAATCCAATTTAGATCTCCGGATTGGGTTGGGCATTGAAATGACGGATCTAAAAAACAACCAAGTATATATAAAGGGTCAAAACACAAACCCGGGGGTCCAAAATCCCAAATAGGGATCGGATCGGCGTGTCGTTTTCTCCGACACGACCGGGTGGGTTAAAGTGACGTGTGGGAACTGACGGAATCCAATTTGGATCTCCCAAGGCATTGAAATGACGGATCTAAAAAATAGCCAAGTATATATAAAGGGTCAAAACACACAACCCGGGGGTCCAAAATCCCAAATAGGGATCGGATCGGCGTGCCATTTTCTCCGACACGACCGGGTGGGTTAAAGTGACGTGTGGGAACTGACGGAATCCAATTTGGATCTTCGGATTGGGTTGGGCATTGAAATGACGGATCTAAAAAATAGCCAAGTATATATAAAGGGTTAAAACCTATAACCCGAGAGTCCAAAATCCCAAATAGGGATCGGATCGGCGTGCCGTTTTCTCTGACACGACCGGGTGGGTTAAAGTGACGTGTGGGAACTGATGGAATCCAATTTGGATCTCCGGATTGGGTTGGGCATTGAAATGACGGATCTAAAAAACAGCCAAGCATATATAAAGGGTCAAAACACACAACCCGGGGGTCCAAAATCCCAAATAGGGATCGCATCGGCGTGCCGTTTTCTCCAACACGACCGGGTGGGTTAAAGTGACGTGTGGAAACTGACGGAATCCAATTTGGATCTCCGGATTGGGTTGGGCATTGAAATGACGAATCTAAAAAATAGTCAAGTATATATAAAGGGCTAAAACCTACAACCCGGGGGTCCAAAATCCCAAATAGGGATCGGATCGGCGTGCTGTTTTCTCCGACACGACTGGGTGGGTTAAAGTGACGTGTGGGAACTGACGGAATCCAATTTGGATCTCCGGATTGGGTTGGGCATTGAAATGACGGATCTAAAAAATAGCCAAGTATATATAAAAGGGTCAAAACACACAACCCGGGGGTCCAAAATCCCAAATAGGGATCGGATCGGCGTGCCGTTTTCTCCGACACGACCGGGTGGGTTAAAGTGACGTGTGGGAACTGACGGAATCCAATTTGGATCTCCGGATTGGGTTGGGCATTGAAATGACGGATCTAAAAAACAGCCAAGTATATATAAAGAGTCAAAACACACAACCCGGGGGTCCAAAATCCCAAATAGGGATCAGATCGGCGTACCGTTTTCTCCGACACGACCGGGTGGGTTAAAGTGACGTGTGGGAACTGACAGAATCCAATTTGGATCTCCAGATTGGGTTGGGCATTGAAATGACGGATCTAAAAAACAGTCAAATATATATAAAGGGCTAAAACCTACAACCCGGGGGTCCAAAATCCCAAATAAGGATCAGATCGGCGTACCGTTTTCTCCGACACGACGGGGTGGGTTAAAGTGACGTGTGAGAACTGACGGAATCCAATTTGGATTTTCGGATTGGGTTGGGTATTGAAATGACGGATCTAAAAACCACCCAAGAAACGATGGATCTAAAAATAGTATCTAATTAAACTTGAGAAATAATCACATATTTTAAATTTAATTTTTGAAAATAATATATGTCTTTTAATTATTATTAATGTTTCTCATATTAATTTTTTTAATATAGGATCCACCTCCGGCACCTGACGATGACGAGACAGGGACAGCAGACGATCCAGTAGATCTGTCTTGATTTTTATATTTATTATTTTGTATGATTTTATATTTTTTGTATTTAATGATTTTATGTTGATCATGAGTATTTATGAATATTTTAGCAGGTTTGAAAAATCTTTTTTATTTGTCAATTTTTTTAAAAAAATATACTGCACATTCTGACGGATTTTCCGACGAATAAATATCCGTCGGAAATTCTAAATTACCGACGGAAAAAATCGGTCGGTAATTCCGTCTATAGTTCTGACGGCCTTTTCCGACGGGTTTACTGATTTACCGACAGAATGTCTGTCGGTAAATACTGACGGTATTTCTGACGGTATTTCCGACGGATTTGTCCGTCAGAGTTTTCCGACCGATTTCCGACGGAATTCTCTTCCGTCGGTAATTTCTGACCAACAATTTCCGACGGACCATTTCCGACGAGCTTCGGACGGAAATCTGTCGGAAGGATCATGTTCTGACGGATTCTTTCCGTCGGAAAATTCGCATTTTCTTGTAGTTACAGGACCCTCACTGCCCAAGCACACAGCTCACCCCTCGAAGGCTAAAATGCGACGGACACAGGCGTCGCCTTTCAAATCACGACGACCTATGCGGACGCAATTCCAACACTAACGCGACAGGGCCTAGTGTCACGACAGAATCACGACGGCCCGATACGTCACCTTTAAGCCAAACTCGACAGTCAGAGTTCAAATCGCGACGACGCGATGCATCGCGATATCGCAAGTTGGTTAACACACTCATAAACGCGACGACCCTCATGGTTGCGTTTACACCAATCGGAACAGCTTATCAATCGGAAACAGAAAACGCGACGACTCTCTGCATCGCATTCATACCATGAACGCGACGGTTAGGCCCGTCACGTTTCAAACGCGACTGTGGAGTCAGCTGTACGGCTGAACCCCACCTTCTCCACAAGAGAACCAACACATAAGTAATACAAACTCAAAGCTAAGGCATTAAACATGATGTTCTCAATATAGCAAACCACCCACACATGCCTCCACCCCTTTTAAATCATTCAACACAAAGTAACACAAGTAGGAAGTCTCTCTACCAACTGAACGAGTCTGAAGAACGTCAGAAACTCCACATCGCCGGCACGTCCACGCTCCGGACACGCTCCTCGCGTGAACTCCACGCTGCAGGAACCACCAGACGTCGAAAAATGCCACAGGAGACACCGCAACAGCCTCCCCCATCGCCAGACAGAGCTCCTCTGCTCTGTTTGGCCGAAATAGAGCATTTAAGTCACATTTGAAATCGCAACGTAGCCAGACGTCGCGTTTAAGAGTTAAACACGATGACCCTGATCGTCGCCAATTGGAACCTGGTGCGCCACGCGTCACAGAGGCGGTTTTGTGAATCGCGACGTAGTAAGCCGTCGGGTTTCAAAACACGACGACATGCCCCGTCGCATTCACAACCAGTGAACCTGTGGACTAAATGGGCTGAGACTTGAGAGCTAAGGCTCACAATGTCCACACAACACACGGAAATCTCGACTAAGGCCCAATGACTACCTCTTGGTCAAGAGCATCACACATATAACCCGTTAAACAGGATCCGAACGATTGTGTCACTACACTAAAGGTGTTTGGATGTAAAGCTTTTGTGCATGCACCCAAGGACCAAAGACATAAACTTGATGATAAGTCACATCTTATGTTTTTTTAGGTTATGGAAATGGAAAGTTTGATTTCAGATTATGGGATCCAGAGAAAAAAGAAAATAGTATATTAAAGAGATGTTGTTTTCTATGAAAATCGGATTATTGAGGATACTAGAAAGAAAAAATAAATAGGTGATATTTCTTATAGAAATCCAATTCTTACACTCGTACCTTCTCCATTACAACAACCCACGAATAGAGAAGAGACACTTGACGTAGATGGATATCAAATGCCAGAGTGACACATTAATGTTGAGCCAAAGTAGGAGGTTTCTAAGTAGGGGGAGTATCATGATATAGAGACAAGGCGGTCGACTAGAGTGCACCAACCATCAATTAGATATCCTACCTCTCAATATGTCTTGCTTATTACTAAAGAGGGGGAGGCAGATAATTTTTAGGAAGCATTATCTCACGATGAGAAATAGAAGTGGTTCATGGCTATGCAGAGTGGGATGTACTCACTCAAGAAAAATGACACTTATGAGTTGGTTGAACTTCCTAAGGGCAGAAAAGCATTAGAGAACGGATGAGTTTTCAAGTTGAAAAATGAAGGTGATGCACATCAGCTGAAGTATAAAGCCAGGTTAGTGGTAAAAGACTTTCAACAAAAACATGGAATTGATTTTGATGAAATCTTTTCTCTTGTTGTGAAAATGACTTCTATCATTGTAGTCCTAGGCTTGGTTACTAGCCTAGATTTAAAGCTTAAAACAACTAGATGTGAAGACTGCATTCTTCTATGGTGATTTGGAAGAGGAGATCTACATGGTACAATTAGAAGGATTTGAAGTAAAAGGAAAAAGGTATATGGTTTGCAAAATGAAGAAAAGTTTATATGGTTTAAAATAGACACCAAGGCAATAGTATAAGAAATTTGACTCATTGATGGTGAGTCATGAATATAAGAGGATATTTGCAAATTCATGTGTTTACTTCAAAAGATTTTCAGGTGATAGTTTCATTATCCTTCTACTTTATGTAGATGATATGTTGATTGTGGGTCAAGATGTTAAGTTGATTAGCATGTTGAAAAGATAATTATTTAAGTCCTTTGATATGAAGGACTTAATTGGGACTAGCGCACGGAATATTAGACATTGACATTTCTCGTGATAGAAAAACGAAGAAGTTGTGGTGCTCAGAAGAGAAATATATTGAACGAGTGTTTGACGGATTCAATATGAAAGATATTAAATCTGTAAGTTGTGGACACCAAAAAAAATATAGCACAGTGGTCTTGCATTTAATTAATGACCCAGCTATCCCCTGAAAGAACCCACTAAAAAGTCCCTTAAACAGGCCCAAAGCAAGCCCATTACCTAGTGGCCCATATACCCTAAATAAGGAGGTGAGCCTAAGCAAACTTAGCACCCCCCACTACCCAGACAAACCGGCAGCAGAAGAGGGCGGCCAACAGGTTTCCTCTCAAGGAAACTGGGCTGCAAAAGAGTGGGGGGAGTGGTGGCCTCCGGTTGGTTCTTTTGGAGGAAAAAGGCAGAAGGGACTAGAAGCTTGCTCTCCAAGACTTGGGTGGCTGGGCAAGAGAGTGGGCTCTTCTCCTTCTTCCCATCCTGTTGGTTACGAGGTTGGGTGAGAGAGCTGAGAAAGAGAGGGGGCAGCAGTGGCTGGGGCTTCTTCCTTCCATGTTTTTTTAGTTGGTCTCTCTCTCCCCCCTCCTCCCATTCTTGCTGATCACGTGAAGAAGGGAGGGACTGCTTGAGGCTGGCTACACATGAAGGGTAAGGAGGTCTCCCTTCTTCCTTGCCTTGGTGGCTAGCAGAAGGTGGAGAGGCCTTTGAAGCTGGTTACGTGAAGAGCTCAAGAAAGGTGGAAGAGGTCTTCTTCTCCTCCTCCTTGCATTGGCGGCTAGCAGAAGGTGGAGGGAGTTGCTGGGCTACTTGGCTTGCTGAAGAGAAGCAGAAAAGGAGGAAACAGGGCCTCCCTAGCTGGTCTTGGTCTGCATCTTCCCAAGAAGAAGAGAAGAAAGAAGTCTGCTGGGGGCCTGCTTGCGTGAAAGAAGAGAAACCTGAAAAGAAGAAGAAAAGGAGAGGGAGGAGGAGCTCCTCGCAGTGGGGTCTTCTAAGGGTACCATCCAAAGAGAAAGTTGAAAAGAAAGAAGAAAAGAAGAAGGGTGAGAAGAGAGAAGGGAGGAGGAGGGGACTGCCGTTGCAGTCCCCTATACCTTTTGTTTCCTTTCCTTGTTTCCCCCTCCTCATTCCCCATGTAACATTTCCCATATCCAACAGTGAAAGGACCCTTTTCCTCTATTTCTTTTTTTTGTGTGCTTGGCCCCTCCCGGTTGTGGTTAGCATAGGTTCCTAAAGCCATGTGTGCGTGCTTCCCATCCCCCTTGTTTAATAATTTTTCTTTCTTCTATTGTGCATAACCGAAGTGGATGATCCCTTCCCCCCTTTTTTTTGGTTTGTTCATGTTTGCATAAGAATATCCCCATCACCTCACCTGGAGCAATGAGAAGGGTGGCTGGGTATTCCTCAGCCCATCAAGGGCAGTCCATGAGGAACCACCCACTGCCATGTCATCTTTTGCTTCAATAGACCCCTTTCTTTGGTGTTTCTCTCTCTAGATTTTGTGCTCTAACCATCACTGTTGAAAGCCCAATGCAAGGAGCTCATGTAGGGTCATGTATGTGCCTCCTTTGATGGGTATAGGAGCAGTCAAGGCACTGTTCAAATCCCCATTCCCTGCCCCTGTTTCACTGTCTCAAATCCTGCCGAATCGCCTTTTCATGAGACTTTGAACACTAAGGGTCAGGTAATTAATACCTGGGCCCTGTTCAAGTTTATGAAAGGCATCATTATATGCCAAATGATCTGTGTTTCCGACGGGATGCCCAAACTCTGCACGTGTTGCGAGAACCGTGTCCCCGAAGTGCTGCCGAATCGCTTTTCCGGGTGGTTTTGAACATGAAGGGTTCGATATCTAATACCCATGCCCGGTTCAGGCCCATGGATGGATTCTCCATATGTTGAATAGCCTGTCAGCCCGATCGGACACTCAGGTCATCTCTGGATTTTGAGAACCGTGTCCCCGAAGTGCTGCCGAATCGCTTTTCCGAGTGGTTTTGAACATGAAGGGTTCGGTATACAATACCCATGCCCGGTTCAGGCCCATAGATGGATTCTCCATATGTTGAATAGATCGTCAGCCCGACCGGACACTCAGGTCATCTCTGAATTTTGAGAACCGTGTCCCCGAAGTGCTGCCGAATCGCTTTTCCGAGTGGTTTTGAACATGAAGGGTTCGGTATACAATACCATGCCCGGTTCAGGCCCATGGATGGATTCTCCATATGTTGAATAGCCCGTCAGCCCGATCGGACACTCAGGTCATCTCTAGATTTTGAGAACCGTGTCCCCGAAGTGCTGCCGAATCGCTTTTTCGAGTGGTTTTGAACATGAAGGGTTCGGTATACAATACCCATGCCCGGTTCAGGCCCATAGATGGATTCTCCATATGTTTAATAGCCCATCAGCCCGATCGGACACTCAAGTCATCTCTGGATTTTGAGAACCGTGTCCCCGAAGTGCTGCCGAATCGTTTTTCCGAGTGGTTTTGAACATGAAGGGTTCGGTATACAATACCCATGCCCGGTTCAGGCCCATAGATGGATTCTCCATATGTTGAATAGCCCTTCAGCCCGACCGGACACTCAGGTCATCTCTAGATTTTGAGAACCGTGTCCCCGAAGTGCTGCCGAATCGCTTTTCCGGATGGTTTTGAACATGAAGGGTTCGGTATACAATACCCATGCCCAGTTCAGGCCCATGGATGGATTCTCCATGTGTTGAATAGCCCTTCAGCCCGACCGGACACTCAGGTCATCTCTAGATTTTGAGAACCGTGTCCCCGAAGTGCTGCCGAATCGTTTTTCCGAGTGGTTTTGAACATGAACGGTTCGGTATACAATACCCATGCCCGGTTCAGGCCCATACATGGATTATCCATATGTTGAATAGCCCGTCAGCCCGACTGGACACTCAGGTCATCTCTGGATTTTGAGAACCGTGTCCCCGAAGTGCTGTCGAATCGCTTTTCCGGGTGGTTTTGAACATGAAGGGTTCGGTATACAATACCCATGCCCGGTTCAGGCCCATGGATGGATTCTCCATATGTTGAATAGCCCGTCAGCCCGACCGGACACTCAGGTCATCTCTGGATTTTGAGAACCGTGTCCCCGAAGTGTTGCCGAATCGCTTTTCCGGGTGGTTTTGAACATGAAGGGTTTGGTATACAACATCCATGCCCGGTTCAGGCCCATGGATGAATTCTCCATATGTTGAATAGCCCGTCAGCCTGACCGGACACTCAGATCATCTCCGGATTTTGAGAACCGTGTCTCTGAAGTGCTGCCGAATTGCTTTTTTCAGCTAGCTTTGAACATGAAGGGTCGGATAGTCCGTCCCAGTGCCCGATCCGAGCTCATAGATGGTGTCCATACATATTGTGGGTGCTGCCATCCCGTCTGTCAGTTCTGGTTCCTCACGGATTTCAAGAACCGTGCATAAATAGGGCCGCAGAATCACTGCGATTTGATATTTTGGACAAAAGGGCTGGATAACCTAATTCCCACGCCCCGTCCGGAATTGAACAGAGCCCTTTCATGGTTTGGGTGCCATTCCCTCCTGACCCGGTCTTCGGATCCTCTGTTTCCCACGCCTTTTTGTGCGTTGCAAGGGCTGCCGAATCATTTTGGTCTGTGAACAGTGCTGCCGATTCGCCCTTGCCGAATCGCCTCTGCAGAATGGGCCTGGCTGCCGATTCGCTCATGCTGATTCATCCTTGCAGAATGGGTCTGGCTGCCGATTCGCCCCTGCTGATTCGCCCCTGCTGATTCGCCCTTGCTGAATCGCTTTTGCAGAATGGTTTTGGTTGCCGAATCGCCTTGTTTGTCGAATCAAATGGATTGTGCATGATGATGATGTTGAGTACATAAGGGTCAAAAAAGATTGAATTATGAAAAGAGCAATGACGATCAAAGCACGCCAAAGCTATTGCATTACCAAACAAAAATTGTGTGATAAATAAAAGAACAGATAAATGAGCATGCAAATTGACCTTAAAAGATGAATGGCACACACACACACATCAAAAATCTCTTGCAAATTTGACTGCAATCTTGTAGTTTTATTTTGCTCCTTTTATCGGATGTCCCGACTTAGGTCATAAGACTTTCTATTCTGACGATTAATCAAGGGTTTTCTCTTTCTAAAAGAGATGTAATTAACGTCGTTGCATTCAGGCAACGGCGGGATCTTGGTCCAGGACCCGACACTCACTTTCGTTTGACGAAGTCAAACGGTGCGCACAACAGACCTAAAGCCTCCGACTCTCAGAGGCAGACCATTTATTGTCACCTCGGTGACTGGCACGCCCGCACTCTGCAATTGTATGGTCATCTCTCGTCACCATTACTCGTGTAGCATCCGACGGAATTTGAATTTACAATGCGCAGCCATGAGAAAAGAGCAACATGATAAATAGATTTTTAAATTGATAAATTTTCCATTTCCACATAAGTTCACCTTTAGCCGGTCATTTCAAGCTCAACAAGAAGTCATGTCCATCCTCTTATTAAGATAAGAAAGACATGGAAAATATTCCCCACTCCTCTACAGTTGGGAGTTTGACATATGCAATGATCTATACAAGACCTGATATTGCTCATGCAATTAGAGAAGTGAGCATATTTCTTTCCGATATTGGGAAAGAATATTAGGAAGCTGTGAAGTATATCTTTAAATATTTGAGAGGTACTTCCAATGTGTGCTTGATGTTTGAGAGCTTAGAACCAGTTCTAGAAGGCTTTATTGATGTTGACATGGCAGGTGATCTTGATAGTAGGAAATCTATCTCAGGATATTTGTTTACTTTTGCAGGAGGGGCTATATATGTCTTGGCAAATCAAAATTGCAAAAATGTGTTGCATTGTCAATGACTAAGGCATAATATATTTCAGTAATAGAAGTAGGAAAAGAAGTTATATGGCTAAAAAGTTTTTTACAAGAGCTGGATTTGAAGCAAGAAGAACATGTGATCTTTTGTTGTAGCCAAAGTGCTACGGATTTGAGTAAGAATTCCACGTCATGTCCGTACAAAGTACATTGATGTGAGATACCACTGTGTGTGTGTGATGCTGTTGAGCAACAACATTTGAAGCTGAAAAAAGTTCACTCATATATGAATCCTACTGATATGATGACCAAAGTTGTTATTAAGAGAGAAGCTCGAGTTATGTCGGCGACTAACCGGCATGGACTCACGGTGATGAGTTGATTTAGAGCTACCCTTCATGGACTGGAGGGAGGGATTGGTGGTGTTAAATAAGCTCGGTCCAACTCGTTAGTGGGCAACCATGTCCCATGCAAGCAGTGACGCGGATCCATTTTAGGGTCTACATGATTTTATTAGATTGAAAAATTTTCATTAAACTTGTAAAATTTTATTATTAGTGATTCTACTGAATAAAAAAGTATATCTAAAAATACACCCACTAAATAAAAATTTTGAATCCACCACCGCATGTAAGTTCCTAAATTGATCACACGACCAAGTAGAAGACAAAAAGAAGAAAAATGGGTTTAGTGGCTCTTGAGGTTGGAGGAATAAGAAAAAAGGGAAGAACAAACTTGCGGTGTGTGCTATACAGCAGAAGCCAAGGAATTCAGAGAGAAAAAGGAAGAGGAGAGGCGGGCGGTCTTTCTTCTCTGAATTGCCTCTCTTTTATAGAAAAATTTTCTTGGTGTGGAATAAAATCTAGAATTTATTCAAATCTTAGAGATGTAATAACTTCGCTCCTAATTTTTTCTTGGCTCAAACACCTCATGTTCTTCAGGCGAGGTTTGAGAGAACATTATATCCCAACTCTTTTATAGTGGTTTGATGTCGATTTATCCGGTGGTTTCTTAACCCTCCACAACCGTGGATTTGATTTTTTTTTTAATCTTTTTATTCCCATATTGAAATCTGAAACATGTGTTTTTTTTCCTCTCTTTGACTAAACTTTATTTTATTGGGTTATTTTATTTTTTCTACAAAAAGATCTTCCATAACTATCCATTCTTTGGGTGGCCAAAAAAAAAAAGGAAATGTGAGAATACGAACTCCTCTCCTCCCCCTTTGTATTAATTTTACACATTTCTGTTAAATTTCGAGAAAAATATCCTTCCAACCCAATGCTGAAAACACTAGTCCTCATTACATGAATACATACGACGACAGAAAAGATATATAAACAAAAGAATAAAAAATACTAATGATTTCCCAAGTATATACGTATAATAACTAAAGACTCCGAACAACTCCGGGGGTAGAACCGTAGAAGGGGGAACAGGACGTGTCGGAAGAGGCCGCACCCGAAAGGGTCAGTGATCCTCCGTGGCACGGCGGGGCAGCCAGCCGAGGACCAACCCCATCTCGACAACACAGCGAAAATCCCATTCCCTGTTTTTATAAAGTGACATCGAACTCGAACTTTGATCGGAACAATGTTAACAATAAGGGAAACGGGGTGGGATCCCGGCTTATTATTGGTCAACTGGGTTAACACATGGCGACGGTGACGCCTGAGTTATCCGCTGACATCAGCAAGATAGGGGCCTTTGAATTGTCGTGTTGTGCTTCTGTCAGATGCTCCTCCTCCATGTTCAGCCAACCGCAGAGATTTTCCCTTTTTTTAAAGGAAAAAAGGTGATGGGCCATGGATATTTATTTATGAGAAAGACTTTGTGCACTTTTCATTGCACTTTCCCATGCACTTCTTGCTTTTCATTGGGTTGGCACAATGTGCCTCTAATGCATTGGCCAATATGAAGGCCAAAGTGCAATGGAAAAGTGCAATGGGAAAGTGCACAAAGCCTTTCTCTTTATTTATACGGTGAAACTCTCATATTAGTCCAAGTTGGAGGAGGTCTTGTCCATTTCCAACGCCTTCCAATCTCTGCTTTATGCAGGACTTATTTTTAAGTCCCTGTTTTTAACTCCCGTTATCTTCCCATGTTATCTCAAAAGTGTATAACCATTATCTCAAAAGTATGTAACTGTGTAAGTATGTACTTACATAGTTACATGTGTAACTGTGTAAGTATGTAAATCTTGTAACTGTGTAAGTATATAATTACATACTTATGCAGTTACGTATGTAATTTTGTAAATACTTAATAATTTACAGAAATAAATATTTACTTACTTACTGAGAGAATTATCAATCAATCTCTAATTTTAGGAGATTTATTTTTAAGTCTTTGAGTTACATAATTATAGAAGAAGAGACTTACATAGTTTCAGAAGGGCTTACCTAGTTACTAGGAACTTACCTAATTACAGAGTTACATGTGTAATTACACACTTACACAGGTAAGCCATTCTGTATTGTAATTACCTAGTTACCAAGAACTTACCTAATTATAGAGTCCCTTCGTTACATACTATGTAACTATGTAATTATATGTATAGTTACAAAGTATGTAGTTACATAATTACATTTCTAATTACATAGTACGTACATGTGTAATTACACACTTACATACAGTTACAGAGTTACACATGTAACTCTGTAACTACACACTTACACAGTTACATGAATTACATACTTACGCAGTTACATAAATTACATATATAACTCTGTAAGTAGGTAAGCCCTAGTTAACATTTGGTAATTAGGTAATCCCTGATAACTAGGTAAGTCATTCTAAAACTATGTAAGTATGTAACTAGGTAAGTCATAATTACATAGTTACAAATTTATAAAATCTCTATGTAGTTACCGAGTTACATGTGTAACTGCATATGTAAGGCCCTTGAATTTTCTCTCTTAAATAGGTGTTTGATTGTGTGAAGAATTGTGCTTGTGTGTGTAGATGTATAAATATTATTTGATGTATTGTTATAGATAATTGTATATATATAATTGTATTGTGCATATAATCTATTTACATTGCATGAATAATATTATTTAATATATGTATTGCAAATTATATATATGTATATATTTGTCTTTTATATATATATATATATATATATATGGTTTCTATAGTTTTAAGTTCTGTGCAGACGACCTGTTGGCGTCAACATGAGTTGACGTTAATAGTGAGTCAGCGGCCACATCGATGGACGCCAACTCCATATTGGCGGCCAGTGATGTTGACGTTAGTCTCTCAGATCTGTTGCGACTTCAGATTAGGAAACGCCCCCGAGAATGTCGCCCTTGGTTTAGGAAATTGTTCTCCAACGGTAACCTAGCCTACCCTAAGCGCGTCTTCGACCCTAACTCTATAAAAGACTCAGTTTGGGGCGCTGTTGGGTCCTTTTGGCTCTTTTGTCAAAAACCCTAACTTTCATGTGCAAAACTTGAACTTCGGACCCGTGGATCCGGCGATTTGAGGCATCATCCGGCGTTCTTCTTCGACTGGGAGAAAGGCTGGACATTGAGGATCGTCTTCCCAACCCCGGTGGACCTTAAAGACCATCTCAGAAATCGGATTTGGAGGACTTCAGGGACTCTTTGGCTCAGGCTGAGGAGGGCTTCTCCGACTTGATTCGCTATTTGTAGATTTGTTTGAAGGCAAGTAAACCCTCCACATCATCCATACGTATGTCTAGTAGGTCCTAGGAAATTTTACGGATTTTATTCGTGTCCTAGAACCTCCTTTTCCTTTGTTTTTGGCGAGCTCTGTCTGTTTTCTGCAGATAGGAACTTAACAGAAAGATCCTCTATCGTTAAGATCCGATGTTAGCGGCCATCTATGTCGCCGTCAATCAGGTAACCGGCCACCCCTTGCCGCTGAGTTCTTCAGGCAAGAACGGTGGACTGTTTGCCCTTTATAATCTATTTTCTAGATTTCTGCGCATGAGGATATACTGTAAAATTTATATGCTATGTAATACCTTAAGTGTATGATGTTGTGAAATTTCGTGGAATTTTTGTTAAACATTTTATTTATTAAATTTTTCTAAAGTAACTGTTAGACAAGTTTTGATCTTGTAAATTTCTGCTTATGTGATCTATGTGGAATTTAAGTGTCATAGAATTTATGTACGATATTACTAGATGTCAGTACATGCCAAAAATTTTGGGAATTTTCTTCTGACCGTGTAAATGAATATATTTTCTGAATTGTAAAATAGTAAACATGTATTATTAGTATAAATTCTCAAATAAATTGTATGAAACCAGTTAAATTCCCAGAAATTTTGTATGAATACATGACTATCATATATATGTGTAGGATGATTTATGTATCTGTAACAAGGTAAATCATGCAAATTTGATTGTCGATAAATTATGCAATATCACTATTCTAATTTTCATAATTAGTGTGTACTTCCAAAAAATATGAAACTTTACATGTCGGATGAATGATCTATAAAAAGTCTGCCATTAAAATTTCAGGTGAATTGGACAACAGTAGGTACTGAATTCATTATTTCATCATGAAAGGGTCAATTAGAGCATGTGTAGAGTAATTAACGATACCCTAGTTAGTTGCAGCATGATTTGAATCAAATTGTGATTACTTAACTCTGTAAACAGTAGTACCATGTTGGGTAAACCTGAAATATGTGATTATGTATGAGCATGGAACATGTATTTAAAACAGTGTATTAAGTGTGTGTTTTAAAATGAGAAAAATGTGTAAATGTGCCATGGGTGCCACTGCTACCTTAGAGGGCTGAGGAACTGTACCGTAGTAAAGTACCTATGAGAAGGTTCATATGTGTGTGATGTCCCATGGGTATTGGGGAAAAATCCTGGAGGCAGACAAGTACCGCTGGTTAGGGTGGAGAGTGCTTATCCCGGTTCTGCGCAGTAACTAAGATTTATCACTGTAATGCCTAGGTGATAGATATGTGTGTGATGTGATAAGTGTGTGTCCTTCTAGAGGTGGTTCAGACTATGTGTCACGGCATATAACGATAATAATGTGAATTTGTGTTTATGTGAAAAGTGAATGTATAAATTATGTAAATGAGTGAGTAAGCATATGGATATGTGAATTAGTGTGTTGACATGTGAAATTGTAAATATGTTTATAAATATGCTAAAATTTTGTCAAAACAGCAAGCTTAATGTGTTTATAAAAACGATATTCATGTGGAAAAGTACATAGAATCCATGTTAGGAACATTCTTCCTTTATGTGTAAAACTCCATGTTTAATTGCCATTATGATACAACATGAATGTGAATTTAGATAGCATGTTAAAAATTTTGTAGAAAGCATGTGATAGGTTTATTACTGTGATATGAACATAAACCATGTACTATATGTCATGAAAAATTGATAGAAGTATCATGTTAATTTTTTTTAGATTGTTTAAATCCATGTTCATGTACCTGTGAAATTGTTAAAGAGTAAATTGCCATGTGATGTATGTATGCTTAATGTATGGGAAATTAGTTGCTGAGTCTTTGGACTCATTCTTGCTTCGGCGTACAGGTGCAGGTGTCTCTACTTCTTCCGAGGAGTTGGTTCGGAGTGACTCGGAGCGAGAGTAGGAGATTTCTTGTGGAGATAGCGACATTGTACTTTTCATTTCATAGTATGTAATAAGGAAGTCTTTTCATAGCATTAGAATCATGTAATTTAATTGTGGATGTCAATTGTGGACAATGTAGTTTGTTTCAGTTATTTAATTCATGAGATGTTTAGTTCCTTTGTATCTATAGACTGTGGATAAATGTGGATGATGGAATAAGATTTTTATTCAGTTATTTCTATTACGCTGTATGTGTTTATATTTGTGTACATCTCGACCTAATGAATGTGATGGGTAAATGTCCCATTGTGGCAACGCTCTCTATATCGATGTGGGTTGGTATAACCGTACCGGTATAAGGAGGGTCGTCACAGAGATTGGTATCAGAGAAACTGGTTGAGATTGTACATAAATATGCATATACCATCATCTTCGTTATGTACTAAGTCTCTATAGATTGTCCACATAGATAGGAATTAGATAGTTTAGTTTTAAATCGAGATTAAATTATTTTGCAGGCTATGGCTTCTTGAGGTAGGCGTGGTGCTCCTACTCGTGGGGATGAGCAGAGGAGAGAGGAGAGAGTAGAGCCCAGGCGTGAGGATCAGGGTGAGCAGCAGGCCCCAGCACCCTAGGGTCCTGCACTTCCTCCACCGCCACCAGTGGATTATGGAGTGTTCATGCAGGGTCTAGTGCATGCCATGCAGATGCAGGCCCACATCCAAGCTGCACTCCAGGCTCAGTTGGAGGCTCAGGCTCAAATGCCAGTTCCCCAGGCTCAGGACCATGGTGGACCCTCCATCATGGAAAAGTTCAAGAGAATGGCTCCACCCTCTTTTAAGGAGGAGAGTGATCTGTTGCTTGCGGAGAGCTGGATGAGGGAGATTGAAAAGATCTTCCGAGCGATTATGTGTGCTGAGGATGACAAGGTCACTTTAGCCACCTATATGCTACATGTATGTGTAAATTGTTTATATATTTATTTCTTTAAGCCTAGATTGTCTGGATTTGGTCCTTATGGAATGTCTTGGCAGGAGCGAGCCGATGTGTGGTGGTCCTCGTTGCTTCGTACCCGGTTCAAGGACGGTGCTATAGAGGTGGCTTGGGACGAGTTCGTGAGGCTCTTCCAAGCCAAGTTCGTTCCGGAGCACGTCCAGGACAAGATGGAGCAGGAGTTCCTTTCCTTGACTCAGGGCTCCATGACTGTGCTAGAGTACGAGGCCAGGTTTTCCGAACTATCCAAATATGCACCCCATATTATGGCTGACGAGCGCAAGAAGGCAAAGAAGTTCGTGATGGGTTTGAGGCCATCACTGAGGACGAGGTTGGTGGTGTTTGACCATCGTACTCTCGATGAGGCTCTTAGCGCGGCTTGTCGGCAGGAGGGAGAGATGGAGCAGTATCTCGAGGAGAAGAAGGCTTCGCAGAAGAGGCCTGCAGCTCTATTCCAGAGGCAGGAGAAGAAGAAGGCGGCGTACCAGTCACCGCAGCATCCAGAGGCAACCAGCAGTCGTCAGGTACCTTCTCAGCGTTCCCTGAGTGGCCAGAAGGAGTGTCCTCATTGCAGAAGGGCACATGGTGGTACGGAATGTTGGAAGATGGCGGGGAAGTGCTTGAAGTGTGGGAGCAGCGAGCATAAGATAAAAGATTATCTCAAACTTCAGCAAGGATTCCAGCACGGACTAGCTCCAGCAGTGGCAGCAGTAGCAGCGCCAGCGACAGGTCGACCAGGGAGACCTTAAGCCCCAGCTCGAGTGTTTGCGTTAGCCCGTGAGGACGCCGAGCAGGCGGAGCATGTTACCGAAGGTACGGTTCTTTTCATGGGTGTACACGCTCGAGTTTTATTTGATACAGGTGCCACTCACTCGTTCATTGCCGAGCGTTTTGCTAGGCAGTTAGCTTTAGAGTCAGGATTAGAGTCTGAGGAGTTAGAAGTCCCTTTGTCTGTGCACACACCTGCGGGTACGGTATCGACTAGGAAGTGTATTCCGCCTTTACCGGTGTGCATTGAGGATAGAGTTCTAGAATGATGTTTCTTCTTGCTTAAAATGAAAGACTATGATGCAATTCTTGGTCTTGATTGGCTAGAGGAGCAGTATGCGTTGGTAGATTGTCGTGGAAAGAAGATTGTTTTCCGCATTCCCGGTGAGGATGAATTTTCACATCCATTGCCAAGGAACTTAGCGGGAAAGTTTGTCATCTCTGCCATGAAGGCAATGAGAATGGTGAGCAAGGGTTGTGACGCTTTTCTTGGCAGCGTGGTACTAGTACCCAAGGCTAATGAGTCACCTACTCTTGAGGAGATAGATGTAGTGCAGGATCTTCTAGATGTCTTTCTCGATGATTTATCTGGATTGCCACCGGCTAGAGAGATAGAGTTTACTCTAGAGTTGCTTCCAGGCACCTCTCCTATCTCAAAGGCCCCTTATCGGATGGCACCTGCGGAGTTAGCAGCGCTAAGGAAGCAGTTGCAAGATTTGTTAGATAAGAGATTTATTCGCCCTAGTGTTTCTCCTTGGGGCGCACTTGTATTGTTCGTAAAGAAGAAGGATGGGTCACTTAGGTTATGCATCGATTATGGGAAGCTAAACCAAGTGACTGTGAAGAATAGATATCCCTTACCTCGGATTGATGATCTGTTTGACCAGCTGTAGAATGCATCGGTCTTTTCTAAGATTGATCTGTGGTCTGGTTATCATCAGTTGAGGATTAGGAGTGAGGATGTGTCCAAGACGGCGTTTAGAACCCGTTATGGACATTATGAATTTTTGGTCCTTCCGTTTGGTCTGACCAACGCCCCTGCAGCGTTCATGGATCTCATGAACAGGGTGTTTAGATCTTATCTAGATAGTTTCATTGTAGTTTTCATTGATGATGTGTTGGTCTATTCTCCGGATGAGGCCACACACCATCAACATTTGAGGGTAGTGCTGGAAGTTCTCCTAGAGCACAAGCTGTATACAAAGTTCAGCAAGTGAGATTTTTGGTTGCGCGAGGTTCATTTTCTTGGGCATGTTATCTCCGGCGCGGGTGTAGCAGTTGATCCACCGAAGGTCCAGGCTGTTATGGATTGGGAGATTTCTAAGACCCCTTCAGAGATTCGGAGTTTCCTTGGTTTGGCGGGTTATTATCGATAGTTTATTGAGGGATTTTCATCCATCGCCGCCCCATTAACCAAGCTGACCAGGAAGGGTGAGAAGTTTGTTTGGTCCGAGGAGTGTGAGAGTAGCTTTCAATTACTGAAGACTAAGCTCACTTCGGTTCCTGTGTTAATCTTGCCGAGTGGTGTAGAGGGTTTTGCTATCTACACGGATGCATCTCGGATTGGCATTGGCTGTGTATTGATGCAGCAAGGAAGGGTAGTAGCATATGCTTCTCGGTAATTGAAGGAGCATGAGCGTAACTATCCGACTCATGATTTGGAGCTTGCGGCAATGGTGCATGCACTGAAGATCTAAAGACACTATCTTTATGATGTCAGATTTGAGGTGTTCACTGACCACAAGAGTCTGAGATATCTTTTCTCCCAAAAGGAATTAAACCTGAGGCAGAGAAGATGAATTGAATTCCTGAAGGACTATGACTTCGATCTCCAGTATCATCCTGGAAGGGCGAATGTCGTAGCAGATGCCCTTAGTAGGAAGAGGTCTTCTCTCCAGCAGGATTGGAAGATGTTGGAGGATGCGGCTTGTGCGATGACTGAGTTAGAGCCATCCCTATGTCAGGCTTTTGTAGCTCAGTTGTCTATTAGGTCTTCGGTGTTGGATGAGGTGATCGAGCAACATAAAGCCGACCCTAGACTTCAAGAGTTGGTGGGCCAGGCAGGCATTGCTCGTGATGAGGATGGTGTGATCAGATTCCATCACCGTGTTTGTGTTCCTGATATTGTAGATGTTCGTGAGCATGTATTAGCAGAGGCTCATAGGTCGAGATTCTCTATTCATTCGGGTAACACTAAGATGTACCAGGATTTGAAGAGATCTTTTTGGTGGTCTGGCATGAAGAAGGACGTAGCAGCATATGTGTTTAGATGTCTTGTATGCCAGCAAGTGAAGGCCGAGCGGCAGCGACCATCTGGTCTTATGCAGAAGATGGAGATCCCAGTATGGAAGTGGGAAGTTGTCACTATGGATTTTGTTTCGGGTTTGCCTCGATCTAGACGGGGTAATGACTCGATTTGGGTAGTAGTAGATAGATTCTCGAAGACTGTGCATTTCTTACCTATGAAGAAGAAGCAGTCGGTTGAGAGTTTAGCTAGATTGTATATTAGTAGTATTATTAGATTGCATGGTGTCCCGAAGTTGATCATTTCGTATCGAGATCCGAGATTTACTTCGAGGTTGTGGAAGGGTCTTCAGGATGGATTAGGTTCAGAGTTGAAGCTCAGTTCGGCGTTTCATCCCCAGACAGATGGACAGTCCGAGAGGACTATCCAAATGCTCGAGGATATGTTGAGAGCGTGTGTACTGGATTGGAAGGATGATTGGGAGCGCCATTTACCTCTTGTGGAGTTCGCATACAACAACAGTTTTCATGCGAGCATTGGTATGGCTCCATTTGAGGCGTTGTATGGTAGGCCTTGTAGATCTCCTTTATGTTGGGAGGAGGTTGGCGATAGGCAGTTGATCGGTCCGGAGTTAGTCCAGGAGACTTCGAATAAGGTCCAGCTTATCAAGAAGAGGCTTGTTGCGGCACAGGATAGGCAGAAGAGCTATGCCGACAACAGGAGGAAGGATTTGGAGTTCGAGGTAGGTGAGCATGTCTTCTTGAAGATTTCGCCTACTCGTGGTGTAGTTAGATTTGGCAGGCATTGTAAGTTAAGTCCTAGATTCATTGGCCCGTATGAGATTCTCAGACGATTGGGCAACGTGGCATATGAGCTAGCTTTACCCCCAGCGTTAGCTAGTGTTCATCATGTTTTCCACGTATCTATGCTCAGGAGGTATGTCAGAGATCCATCTCATGTTATTAGCCACGAGCCAGTGGAGATCCATCCAGATCTTTCTTATGTAGAGCAACCTGTAGCTATTCTTGACCGGAAGGTTCAGCATCTCCGGAACAAGAGCATTGCGTCGATGAAAGTGTTATGGCGCAACTTCTCGCGAGAGGAGGCTACTTGGGAGCTTGAGGATGCAATGAAGAAGAAGTATCCTCAGTTGTTTAAGTAGTGTCGGTCTAATTTCGAGGACGAAGTTTCTTTAAGGGGGAGAGGGTGTAAGGCCCTTGAATTTTCTCTCTTAAATAGGTGTTTGATTGTGTGAAGAATTGTGCTTGTGTGTGTAGATGTATAAATATTATTTGATGTATTGTTATAGATATATGTATATATATATAATTGTATTGTGCATATAATCTATTTACATTGCATGAATAATATTATTTAATATATGAATTGCAAAGTATATATATATGTGGTTTATGTAGTTTTAAGTTCTGTGCAGATGACCTATTGGCGGCAACATGAGTTGACGTTAATAGTGAGTCAGCAGCCACATCGATGGACGCCAACTCCATATTGGCGGCCAGTGATGTTGACGTTAGTCTCTCAGATCTGTTGCGACTTCAGATCCAAAAATGCCCCCGAGAATGTCGCCCTTGGTTTAGGAAACCATTCTCCAACGGTAACCTAGCCTACCCTAAGCGCGTCTTCGACCCTAACTCTGTAAAAGACTCAGTTTGGGGCGTTGTTGGGTCCTTTTGGCTCTTTTGTCAAAAACCCTAACTTTCATGTGCGAAACCTGAACTTCGGACCCGTGGATCCGGCGATTTGAGGCATCATCCGACGTTCTTCTTCGACTGGGAGAAAGGCTGGACCTTGAGGATCGTCTTCCCAACCCCGGTGGACCTTAAAGACCATCTCAAAAATCGGATTTGGAGGACTTCGGGGACTCTTTGGCTCAGGCCGAGGAGGGCTTCTCCGACTTGATTCGTTGTTTGTAGATTTGTTTGAAGGCAAGTAAACCCTCCACATCATCCATACGTATGTCTAGTAGGTCCTAGAAAATTTTACGGATTTTATTCGTGTCCTGGAACCTCCTTTTCCTTTGTTTTTGGCGAGCTCTGTCTATTTTCTGCAGACAAGAACTTAACGGCAAGATCCCCTACCGTTAAGATCCGATGTTAGCGGCCATCTGTGTCACTGTCAATTAGGTAAGCGGCCACCCCTTGCCGCTGAGTTCCTCATGCAAGAACAGTGGACTGTTTGCCCTTTATAATCTATTTTCTGGATTTCTGCGCATGAGGATATACTGTGAAATTTATATGCTATGTAATACCTTAAGTGTATGATGTTGTGAAATTTCATGGAATTTTCGTGAAACATTTTATTTATTAAATTTTTCCAAAGTAACTGTTAGACAAGTTTTGATCTTGTAAATTTTTGCTTATGTGATCTATGTGGAATTTAAGTGTCATAGAATTTATGTACGATATTACTAGATGTCAGTACATGCCATAAAATTTTGGGAATTTTCTGCTGTCCGTGTAAATGAATATATTTTCTGAATTGTAAAATAGTAAACATGTATTATTAGTGTAAATTCTCAAATAAATTGTATAAAACCAGTTAAATTCCCAGAAATTTTGTATGAATAAATGACTGTCATATATATGTGTAGGATGATTTATGTACCTATAACAAGGTAAATCATGCAAATTTGATTGTCGATAAATTATGCAATATCACTATTCTAATTTTCATAATTAGTGTGTACTTCCAAAAAATATGAAACTTTATATGTGGGATGAATATCTATAAAAAGTCTACCATTAAAATTTCAGGCGAATTGGACAACAGTAGGTACTGAATTCATTATTTCATCATGAAAGGGTCAATTAGAGCATGTGTAGTAATTAACGATGCCCTAGTTAGTTGCAGCATGATTTGAATCAAATTGTGATTACTTAACTCTGTAAACAGTAGTACCATGTTGGGTAAACCTGAAATATGTGATTATGTATGAGCATGGAACATGTATTTAAAACAGTGTATTAAATGTGTGTTTTAAAATGAGAAAAATGTGTAAATGTGCCATGGGTGACACTGCTACCTTAGAGGGCTGAGGAACTGTACCATAGTAAAGTCCCTACGGGAAGGTTCATATGTGTGTGATGTCCCATGGGCATTGGGGAAAAATCTTGGAGGCGGACAAGTACCGCTGGTTAGGGTGGAGAGTGCTTCTCCCGATTCTGCGCAATAACTAAGATTTATCACTGTAATGCCTAGGTGATAGATATATGTGTGATGTGATAAGTGTGTGTCCTTCTAGAGGTGGTTCGGACTATGTGTCACGACATATAACGATAATAATGTGAATTTGTGTTTATGTGAAAAGTGAATGTATAAATTGTGTAAATGAGTGAGTAAGCATATGGATATG
Organism: Colocasia esculenta; assembly: GCA_014218235.1. Classification (NCBI taxonomy): domain Eukaryota; kingdom Viridiplantae; phylum Streptophyta; class Magnoliopsida; order Alismatales; family Araceae; genus Colocasia; species Colocasia esculenta. Next base: position 25,757 of record JACBKR010000721.1, read on the forward strand.
TGAATTAGTGTGTTGACATGTGAAACTGTAAATATGTTTATAAATATGCTAAAATTTTGTCAAAACAGCAAGCTTAATGTGTTTATAAAAGTGATATGCATGTGGAAAAATACATAGAATCCATGTTAGGAATATTCTTCCTTTATGTGTAAAACTCCATGTTTAATTGCCATTATGATACAACATGAATGTGAATTTAGATAGCATGTTAAAAACTTTGTAGAAAGCATGTGATAGGTTTATTATTGTGATATGAACATAAACCATGTACTATATGTCATGAAAAATTGATAGAAGTATCATGTTAGTTTTTTTTAGATTGTTTAAATCCATGTTCATGTACATGTGAAATTGTTAAAGAGTAAATTGCCATGTGATGTATGTATGCTTAATGTATGGGAAATTAGTTGCTGAGTCTTTGGACTCATTCTTGCTTCGGCATACAGGTGCAAGTGTCTCTACTTCTTCCGAGGAGTTGGTTCGGAGTGACTCGGAGCGAGAGTAGGAGATTTCTTGTGGAGATAGCGACATTGTACTTTTCATTTCATAGTATGTAATAAGGAAGACTTTGCATAGCATTAGAATCATGTAATTTAATTGTGGATGCCAATTGTGGACAATGTAGTTTGTTTCAGTTATTTAATTCATGAGATGTTTAGTTCCTTTGTATCTATAGACTGTGGATAAATGTGGATGATGGAATAAGATTTTTATTCAGTTCTTTCTATTCCGCTGTATGTGTTTATATTTGTGTACATCTCGACCTAATGAATGTGATGGGTAAATGTCCCATTGTGGCAACACTCTCTATATCGACGTGGGTTGGTATAACCGTACCGTTATAAGGAGGGTCGTCACAACATAAGTATGTAATTATATACTTACATAGTTATATGAATTACATACTTACGCAATTATGCATGTAACTCTATAAATATATACTTACGCAGTTACATATTTAACCGTGTAACTACGTCATACCTTGTTACATAGTTACAGGAATAAATAATTACAAACTTAAGGCGTAAAAAACTATGTACTTACATACTTACAGAGTTACATGTGTATGTGTAGTTACATAGTATGTATGTGTAATTACGCACTTACATGTAGTTACAGAGTTACACATGTAACTCTGTAGCTACATACTTATGCAGTTACAAGAATTACACATGTAACTTTGTAACTAGATAAGCCTTAGGTAACTTTTGGTAACTATGTAAGCCTTGATAACTAGGTAAATCCTTTTGAAACTATGTAAGTCTGTAACTAGGTAAGCCCTAATTACAAAGTTACAAACTTATAAAATCTCTATGTAGTTACAGAGTTACATGTGTAACTGCATAAGTATGTAATTATATACTTACGTAGTTATAGGAATTACACACTTACGCAATTATACATGTAACTATGTAAATATATACTTACGCAGTTACATATTTAACTGTGTAACTACTTCATACCTTGTTACATAGTTACATGAATAAATAATTACAAACTTAAGGCATAAAAAACTATGTACTTACATACTTATACAGTTACATGTGTATGTGTTGTTACATAGTATGTACATGTGTAATTACACACTTACATGTAGTTACAGAGTTACACATGTAACTCTGTAACTACATACTTACGCAGTTACAGGAATTACATATGTAACTCTGTAACTAGGTAAGCCCTAGGTAACCTTTGGTAACTAGGTAAGTCCTGATAACTAGGTAAATCCTTTTGAAACTATGTAAGTGTGTAATTAGGTAAGCCCTAATTACAGAGTTACAAACTAATAAAATTTCTATATAGTTACAGAGTTACATGTGTAACTGTATAAGTATGTAATTACATACTTACATAGTTACAGGATTTACATACTTACGTAGTTACATATGTAACTGTGTAAGTACGTACTTATGCAGTTGCACACTTTTGGGATAACGGTTACATATTTTTGGGATAACGGGGGTTAAAAGTAGGGACTTAAAAATAAGTCATGCATAAAGTAGGGACCGAAAGGGGCGGAAAAACCTAACAGGGACCTGAAAATAATGTCAGGTCCCTGCCAGGAACCAATAATTAATTCTCCCTAAACTTAATAATGTAATTCTTTGGTTTTAAGACATTCGGTTCTAAAATTATTTTTGTATATTTTTTAATCTTAAGTTAAAAGGGAGTTTCTTTTGGATGACAATAAAAATAAATATAGTAATTTTGTTGTAATTTTACTTCACATTAGCCTTTGGCTTATGAATTGGAATCCTCTAGAGCCCCCGCAGGAGGGGGCTCGGTCAGTACCATGGATGAGGTGGATTTTTTTTTAACCTCTATGTATATACAAAAGTGCAGTTAAAATGAGGGGTTAAAAAAATCCACCCCACCCATGGTACTGACCGAGCCCCCTCCTGCGGAGGTTCCAGAGGATCCCAACTCTTGGCTTATGGTGGGAATTAACTGGCCGTAAATGACTATAATCTCATTTACCTCCTCATAATGAGGTGAGGATTGACTTTAGAAGCACATAATTGTTTTCTTAACAAGGGTATTTATTTTCATTCTCAAAGAGTTTTCATAGGTTTAGGAGATAAAAAATACTTCGTATAAATACATACTTATGTTCCTAAAAACCAGTGTGTAATTAAGTTAAATATCTAATTTTATGCCTCCAAAATAATTATATACAAGAGAGATACTCAGTTGAATTGGATTGTTCAGAAATAATCTAGCTCGATCACATGATACTATGGTGGTAAGCAAATAAGAGGTGGCAACGGATGGTAGGTGACCTACGACTTTAGTTAAAAACATTAAAAACGATCAATCATAGTGATCAACATCATCGTTCACCAACATTTGACCGGCAATAGAGAGTACAACACTCACAACAACACTGCTAGAATTGAGAAGCTACATCACATCACATCTCACATGATTGAACAATTTAATTGAACAACATTATTCATCCTAAATTAGTGCTAAGTATGTCTAAGACTAGCCCAGCCACAACTTTTTTGAGCTCAAATGAGATTCAAACATGTTGACCAATTTTCATGTTCAAAGAAAATTTAAACTTGCTAAAAATTTTAATGACCATGACTAATCTTAATGATATGATTATCGGACCACCATCTAGACTAAGGGAGGTATTTAGGATAACGTTTAACTTGATAAACAACTTTATGTTCAAGGTGAGTGATATTGCACATGAGTGATATTGCACATTATAACACTATTTAGCTTGACTATAGTAAGTGATACCTAGATTATGGTCTTGAATTGTGGTAGAGTTAAATAGATATTTTCAAAAGATAGAGACATATAATATGAAATACATAGGTTTAATTTGATAACAAGTTATGTATTTCTAGGTTAAGATATTCATGTGTAGTTTAACCTATTTTTTGACCTAAATTAATTTGAATAAAAAAAATCCCTTACTATCCAGGGATAATGCTATGTCACTTATTGAGGTCAGATAAAACTACCCCAACGTACCCCTAGGTAATTGTCTATGCACCTGATTAGCCTGTGCCATTATCCCAAAGTCAGTTAAATCTTAACCACGTATTTACATCTAGATACCCTCACATACTTAGAGAGGTAACATTAATGATTTCCAAATCAACTTATAAAATACCGAGACATAAAAATAATATGGAGATTTTGAAGATATATATATATATATACATATATATATCTATATATCTACACAAATACAATATATTTCAAACGTAATTTTTTCTCAACCAAAAAATATTGGGTTGGCCCAACAAGCCAAAGTTTTAGTTATCTGCAGGCTGATGTGGATTGGTTGCTTGAGCGCACTAGAGGTATTCGTGCTGCTACTCAAAAAGAGTCTACCACAATCCAAGTGCTTCATGATCTGATTGAGAGTGTTAATAGTTTGCATCTCAAAGTTGATCATCTGACTATGGAAATACAATTTCTACAACAACTTTGAGTCATTTTCTATTGACTAAGCCATTTTCCCTTCTTAGTCTTATAGTTGGTTTCACTTTTTGTTTATTTTCTTTTAAGAAATATTTAGTGCCCTCTAAAAATAATAATAAAGATAATGTTGATTGTCCTCCAAACAATCTTGTTAGTTAAAAATCTGATAATATTTTTATTTTTTTCTCTTTTTCAACTAATAAAATTATTTGGAAGACAATCTATATCACTTTTATTATCCCTTCAGATGGTACTATGCATTTCTCTTTTCTAATGTCCTTCTAGTCTTCTTTATTTCTTCTCTTATCTTGATTTTCCAAGTTGTAGCCTTTGGTCCATGATTTTACTCTTTTTGATAGTTAAATGCGTTACATCCGCTACAAGAAAAATCGGAAATAGAGACCGAAATATTCGGTCTCTATTCGGTCACTAAACATCTCAGAGACTGAATAGTGACCGAATTCGTCGGTGAAGAATTTTTGGTCACAAATCTGTGACCGACTGAATTCGGTCCCTATTCGGTCACTAAATAGGGACCGAATAGGGACCGAATCAGTTCGGTCCGTATTTAGGGACCGAAATATTTGGTCCCAATTCGGTCCCTATCTTTGGGACTGAATTGGGACCGAAAATTTCGGTCCCTATTTAGGGACCAAAATATTCGGTCCCAATTCGGTCCCAAAAATATTTAGGGACCGAACTGATTCCGTCACTATTCGGTCCCTATTTTTGGGACCGAATAGGGACCGAATCAGTTCGGTTCCTATTTAGGGACCGCAATAATTCGGTCCCTATTCGGTCACAACGGTCCCTACGGTCACAACGGTCCCTACTTTTGGGACCGAATAGGGACCGAATTATTGCGGTCCCTAAATAGGAACCGAACTGATTCGGTCCCTATTCGGTCCCAAAAATAGGGACCGAATAGTGACTGCATAGTTAGTCACTATTTAGGGACCGAATAGTGACTGATTGTAATCGGTCACTAATCGGTCTCTATTTTTTAAATATTTATATATATATATATATATTTAGGAAAATAACCTGCGTAAAATAAATAATATCCACAATAAAAATGTCTACAACACAACAATAATAAAAATATCCACAACATTACAATAATAAAATTGTCCATAACATTACAATAATAAAATTGTCCACAAGAATAATAAATGTCCACAAGATAAAAATAATCAAAATGTCTACAACACAACAATAATAAAAATATCCACAATAAAATAATAATAAAATGTCCACAACATTAGAATAATAAAAAGTCCACTATAAGAATAAAAATATCCACAACATCAAAATAATAAAATGCCAACAAAAATAATAAAAATGTCTACAACAATAAACATAATGAAATGAAAATCATGAATCCTCGTCCTCGTGCTCGTCTCCTCCCACTCCACCCGATGAAGGAACCTACAATACATATATAACAATAATAAGTTAAAATTAAATACAATTATAAGCAATAACTTATTTTAGAAGCATAAATTAAATACTATTATAAGCAATAAATTATTTAATTTCATAGATTTTTATTCACTCACTTTCGGTCAATATTTTGATCGCACTATATATTTTTGTCACACAAATCGGGAGTCTGAATTGAACTCCGTTAGTTTCCACAAGTCACACTCATCGCCCCGACCGTGCTGGAACAAACCGGAGGCCAATCGGATGAGTATTTCTAATTTTGGACCCACAAACCTAAGTTTTTCATTTCTTAAGTAAACTAACTTGTTTATTATGACTTTGAGCGTCAAGCTCAAACCGGGAGTCCGAATTGAACTCTGTTAGTTTTCACAAGTCACACTCATCGCCCCGACCGTGCTGGAACAAACCGGAGGCCAATCGGATAAGTATTTCTAATTTTGGACCCACAAACCTAAGTTTTCCATTTCTTAACTAAACTAACTTGTTTATTGTGACTTTGAGCGTCGAGCTCAAACCGGGAGTCCGAATTGAACTCCGTCAGTTTCCACAAGTCACACTCATCGCCCCGATCGTGCTGGAACAAACCGGAGGCCAATCGGATGAGTATTTTAATTTTGGACCCACAAACCTAAGTTTTTCATTTCGAAACTAAATTAACTTATTTATTGTGACTTTGAGCGCCGAGCTCAAACCGGGAGTCCGAATTGAACTCTGTCGGTTTCCACAAGTCACACTCATCGCCCCGACCGTGCTGGAACAAACCGGAGGCCAATCGGATGAGTATTTTTAATTTTGGACCCACAAACCTAAGTTTTTCATTTCGAAACTAAATTAACTTGTTTATTGTGACTTTGAGCGCCGAGCTCAAACCGGGAGTCCGAATTGAACTCCGTCGGTTTCCACAAGTCTCACTCATCGCCTCGACCGTGCTGGAACAAACCGGAGGCCAATCGGATGAGTATTTCTAATTTTGGACCCACAAACCTAAGTTTTCCATTTCTTAACTAAACTAACTTGTTTATTGTGACTTTGAGCGTCGAGCTCAAACCGGGAGTCCGAATTGAACTCCGTCAGTTTCCACAAGTCACACTCATCGCCTCGACCGTGCTGGAACAAACCGGAGGCTAATCGGATGAGTATTTCTAATTTTGGACCCACAAACCTAAGTTTTTCATTTCTTAAGTAAACTAACTTGTTTATTGTGACTTTGAGCGCCAAGCTCAAACCGGGAGTCCGAATTGAACTCTGTTAGTTTTCACAAGTCACACTCATCGCCCCGACCGTGCTGAAACAAACCGAAGGCCAATTGGATGAGTATTTTTTATTTTGGACCCACAAACCTAAGTTTTTCATTTCTTAACTAAACTAACTTGTTTATTGTGACTTTGAGCATCGAGCTCAAACTGAGAGTCCGAATTGAACTCCGTTAGTTTTCACAAGTCACACTCATCGCCTCGACCGTGCTGGAACAAACTGGAGGCCAATCGGATGAGTATTTCTAAGTTTGAACCCACAAACCTAAGTTTTTCATTTCGAAACTAAACTAACTTTTTTGATGTGACTTTGAGTGCCGAGCTCAAACCGGGAGTCCGAATTGAACTCCGTCGGTTTTCACAAGTCACACTCATGGATAGATAGTGTTGAGTACTACTGGATAGATAGTGTTGACAATAGTGAGTCAAACCAGGAGTAGCTTAATAATTATTTCAAGTAAATCTGGAATTAATTAGTATATAATAATAGTTCATGTAAAAGTTATTTCAAGAAAGAATTCTAATTAACAGGGTGTGTCCACCTGGAACATGGGTGTGCCGACCTAAGTCACTGGAAACAAGAGTTAGGTTGACTTGAATACATGGTGTGTCAACCTGAATAGCTAGAAGAGAGTGTTGACACTTTGAAGGATAGTGTCAACTCTCTGTAAGGTATAGGTCGATAATATGAAGGGATAGGTCGACGTCACTATAAGGAATAATTAAATAGGTCAACACTACTGGATAGATAGTGTTGAGTACTACTGGATAGATAGTGTTGACAATATTGGACAGATAGCTAGGTCAACACTAGTGGACAGATTAACACTACTGGACAGATAGATTAACACTACTGGATAGATATATAGTGTTGACACTACTAGACAGATAGGTCAACACTACTGAACAGATAGTGCTGACACTGCTGGACAGATAGTGTTGACACCACCACTGCTTCCAGAACACAGTCAGAAGAAAAGAAGAAGAAAAAGAAGAATCCTTCACAAAAACACTAGCCTAAGACATGAGTGTTAGCTAAGACACGTACACAAGAGACCAATACCTAATGATCTTTATGGCACGTAAATAAAGGGGTAAATATTCAATATCCTAACCAAAGATGGAGACACGAAGGAAAGGAGATACAGAAATATATTCTACATGATGATCACGCAATTTTAGAATTCATATAGTAGCCTTTAAAAATGAAACTTCAGATGGAACACTTATTTGATTTATATTAACTGAAGTTCTTGACTTATAAACTAGATTAAGGATCAAGAAAAAAAAATTATTATCTTAAAGGTAATGTGAAAGTACCTATCTTATGCACCATATTTTCTTCTTAATTATTTCCAGAAAATCAAGTTAGCACTTTTTCCTTCTGCGAAAACTCCTCTGTTCCTGGCGTTTCTTCCTCTCCCAATACTTCCGCTGCCAACCCTTTATATATGTACTCTTAATTATATATGTATATATATATACTTGCACATGCATATAAGCACTTCCACACTCTCCCACGTAGCTATCTATCTTCCTTCTAACACCTCACACACTCCCATGTGATACGAACAAGCAAAAACTTACTCGTATATATGTGCATACAGGAAGTTTATCCATTTCTTTGACATTATTTTATCATTTCTTTTAATACACACATATATATACTAATAAATATATACTCTTTTACACATGCCTATCACTACCTACATATGTTCACATTTAGAGCATGTTAAACCTTACGTAAATAAATTACGGAAAATAGAGACCAATTTAGAGACCGATTATATTTGGTCTCTATTCAGTCCCTATTTTGGGACCGAATAGGGACCAAAATAATTGGTCTCAATTTTTTGAGACCGAAATTTTCGGTCTCTATTCGGTCCCAAAATAGGGACCGAATAGGGACCGAAATAATCGGTCTCTATTCAGTCCCTATTTTGGGACCGAATAGGGAATGAAATTTTCGGTCCCAAAATATTGAGACCGATTATATTCGGTCTCTATTCGGTCCTATTTTGGGACTGAATAGGGACCCCATGCAATCGGTCCCAAAATATAGAGACCGATTATATTCGGTCTCTATTCGGTCCCAAAATAGGGACCGAATAGGGACCGAAATAATCGGTCTCTAAATCGGTCTCTATAAGCATTTTTTCTTGTAGTGAACGACTATCAATCCAAGAGACAACAGTTACTTCAACGGGACTATTTCAAATTGAAGATAAATACAAGGCAGAAGAACAGAAGCAAAAGATCACGCTTGTTCAAGCATTCAAATTCTTCTGAAGAAAGTTCTAGAGCCAAGAATCTTATTCCTCATCACCTTCAGCTCTTTTGCTCTCTGTGCTGTAATAGATTTTCTAAGAGAGCCCGTGTAGTTCTGAGAGTGTACCTTGTTTAGATTCTTCCTCTCAGTGCTAGTTGCTTCAGATCTTGGCTTGTTAAAAGCTTGATCTAGGGGCTTGAATTTCATTCAATTCCTTTTGAGTTGTTGTTCCCTTCGATTGTGAAGGAAGACCTGGTGGTATCCAGGGTGTAGTTCCCTTCGGTTGTGAAGGAAGACCTGGTGAGGTATCCAGGGTGTTGTTGTTCCCTTCGGGTGTGAAGGAAGACCAGCTGAGCTGGGTGTTGTTGCGTCCTTAGGGGGACTGTACCCTAGTTAGTGAAATCCTGAGTTGTTGCTCAGGGACTGGACGTAGGACTCCTAAGGAGAGGAGGTCCGAACCAGGATAATTCTTGTGTTGTGTGATTGTCTTCTTTGTGTGTTTGATATTTAAACTAACAGTCACTAACCTCCTTCGAAGAACGTTTGTGTGAATATTTTTAGTTACAGGTATCTTGTAGATTATTTTAAAAGACCTATTCACCCCCCCCCCCCCTCTGGGCTCGTCAACTGGGCAACAACACTAACATTTTCTAGTAGCAAGTAAATATGGCTCAAGTATTTATCATCTCCATATTTTGCATGTTTACTTAGTTTGGTGATTAATGTTGAAAGCTTTGTCATCTACAGCTTGTAATGATTGTATTAAGCTAAGATAGTTACTTAGTCTTGCTATAAATGGGGGGGGGGTTTGTTTTGATTATGTTAAGTTAATAAAAGTTGTTTACGTGACATTTTAATTCGCGGTTGAAAGTTTTTTTTATTTCTTTTTTTAAACTTGAGAGGTGGTTTTAAGTGATATAGCATAGAAGTTAGTTTGTGAAAATGGTTCAAAAATCTTTAGATGCATAGAACTTCATATTCTTTATTGATGAGAGCTGTAAAAATCTAGAGGAGAATGATAAATTCTTTTGTTTTTACATTATATGCTTATTGGGTTTTATTGGAGATTAATCAAATGGACCTCAAATAAGTCCTAACCACGTCAAAAATGAACTAAGATGGATCTCCACCATCTTATTCTCTAGTATAGGTGCCACCCTCTATATCTCATGCATCAAAGGAAAGGGTCAGATGAGAGAGAGAGAGAGAGTGCATCAATTTGTCTTCTTTTGATTAATGATTATAAAAAGAAGTTTAATTATAGAAAGAATGTGATGTAAACAAAGTTGTTGTTAGACACATTTTAGTATGATTTGTGGAGGCCGTTTCTAGCCTCCTAGGCCTGCGGGCCCGTCACGGCCCACTGCGGCCCATCATGACCCATCAAGGCGCCAGAGCCCTGGTCATCAAGCCACATGTATTCGGGATCAGCCTAAGGACTTCCGAACACGCTTGACCATTTGGCGTCTAAGGGTCCCCAGGGTCGGCCCCCCGTGCCCCCACAACTTGTTCGATCAGGGCATGGCTTACCGATCAGGCCTTGCTCGAACCTTCGAACAGTCTGACACCGAACACGACTGTGCTTCCGAGCACCGAGCAATCTGGTTGGTAGCCGAGCAGAAACCCTGTTCGGTATCCCAAAGCCAGAAGTCCTCGAAGTGGCCGTTCGCCTCCCAGAATAGTTAATGAGGTGGCGCGACACGCGTCCCACGACAAAGCATTAAACCGTCAAAAATCCCAACAGGCATCTCAACGGACAATTCCTCGCCTGGGAACCTAGGCCGATGCATCCCCTCAATCATCATGGGGGATGATCTTGTCCGGACTCTTCATCTCCCTCACCTATAAAAAGCACGGGTAGTTCCCATGCAAAGGTATGCAATCTTGAGCACCTACACTCGCCCACGTGCGAAGCACACACCAGTGAACCTTCTTCTCCAAGCCTCTCTACAGTCCGATCTGACTTAGACATCGGAGGGTTCCCCCCAGTTCTTCAACCGGGCCCCCTAATCCATTTTTGGTTTTACAGACCATCGTCCGCACCGGCGACCGTCTTTCCTCTCTTCCTAGTGGAGGCCCATTCGGCTCAGGCCCGAATGGGAAAACACATCCACATTTTTAGCGCCGTCTATGGGAACGACAGTGGCCATGGCTCGCGGACGATCCTCTCACCAGAACCCTGGCAGCAGGGCGACGCGGTCTCTCCAGTCTCACGCAGACTCACGCGACCAAGCCCCTCCTGTCGATGACAACGTTCCCCCTGCCGGAGTACTCGACAATATCCCTGTCGCGTCCCGGCGACGGCTCAGGAAGTAGCGGAACTTCGGGGCCAACTACAACAGCTTGAGGGGGTCTGCCAAGGCCTTCAGACTCAACTGGCCAGACAGCCAGCCCTACCAGTTCCCCCACCTCCGGAGCAACAGGCAGAGTCATCCCAGCGGTGACCCCCTGCTCCGTCGGCTCGGCAAGAGCGATGTGAGGAATCGGCCCGCCGCTCGCATAGAGTCCAGTCGGGCCGCCGAACTCCGGAACGACAGGACTCACCTCGTCGATCCGCGGTGGTCCCACCTCCGCGCTCTATCGTCGCCGCCAATTCCGAGGGGTCCAAGTGCGAAGGCTCTGTACACTCCGACCTGGAGATAGCAAGACGCCTCTGTCATGTCGTAGACCTCGAACGCCGCATGGATGCAATGGTCTAGAGGGTGGAAGGCAGAACTCCGGGGGATGACGACCTGGATTTCCACTCCCCATTCACCATGGAGATCCTGGAAGCCCGGGTCTCCCCGAAGCTGCCTCTGCCTACCATCGCGCCCTACGACGGCACCACTGACCCGGCGGATCATGTCCACGGGTTTGAGTCGCACATGGTGTTCCATGGAGCATCAGATGCGGCTAAATGCCGGGCCTTCCCGGCCACCTTAAAGGAGACTGCGTGGGCGTGGTTTGAAACTCTCCCCGCAGGCTCCATCTCGTCCTTCCACCAGTTGAAGAAGTCCTTCCAGGACAACTTCCTAGGTGGGAAATCGCAGCCGCGGACAGCGGCTTCAGTTCTGTCTGTTCGGCAGAAGAAGGGTGAAGCGCTCTGGGACTACATCAAAAGGTTCCAGACTGAAGCGCTTCACATCCCTCGCCTGGACGTCCCGTTAGCCACCAGTGCTCTCATCCAGGGCACTCGTGATGGCTTCCTCCAGAGGACGCTAGGGGTACAACAGCCCTCCACCCTGGCCGATCTTCTCTCCACAGCCCAACGCCACGCTGCATGCGAGGAGAGCCTGGCAGCCGGCCGAGCAGAGCAGGGTGAGCAGACGAACAAGAAGAGGCCTTCCGACAACGCTCCCGGCTGCGAGAGGAAGAAAGGCCGGCGCAATGGGGACTCGCCATGCCGACCACGCCCCTTCACCGAATACACCCCCTCACAGTGGCCCCCGAGCAGATCCTGGCTGAAATTCGAAACGAACAGTATGCTTGGTGGCCACCCAGGATGCGTTTTGATCCCCGCAGGCGCAACCAAGATAAGTATTGTCGCTTTCACCGTGACCACGACCACGACACCTCTTAGTGCCGCCAACTCAAGGATGAGATCGAGTCCTTGATCAAGCGCGGCTACTTGGGGCGCTACGTGCACCGGAACGAAGACCGCCCAAGACGTCGAGAACGCACCCCCGAGCAGCCCATCAACAATGAGCCAAATGGGCAGGAGATCAATATGATTGTGGGAGGATTCGACGCAGGCGGGGAAAGCAGCCAAAGCCGGCGCAACTACGCTCGTCGTGTGCACCAGGTCGAGCGAACCCAAGCACCACGACCAGCCCCTTATCCCAATCCCACACACGCACGCTCCGAGGAGGCAATCACCTTCTCGGATAATGATCTTGTAGGAGTTACGACTCCCCACACCGATGTGTTGGTCATTTTGGCCACCATCAATCATTGTACCATGCGTCGGATTTTGGTAGACAATGGGAGCGCCCCTGATGTGTTGGCTTATGATTGCTTCTTAATGATGAGATTGAAAACCGATTAGCTCACCCCAGTAGAATCGCCTATGTTTGGCTTTTTCTGGGGTCTCGGTTCATCCCATGGGAAGAGCATGCCTTCCGATCACTTTGGGAACTGCACCAAAAAGTGTGACTAAAATGGTGGATTTCTTGGTCATTCGAAGCATGCCAGGGTATAACGCCATTTTTGATAGGGGCCTAATTGGCTACATCAAGGTAGTACCCGCATCTCTCCACCAGAAGATGAAGTTCCCCACCCCGTGTGGTATCGGTGAGGTGCTCGGCAGCCAGCAAGAATCCTGACGGTGCTATGTCCTTTCATTGAGAGACAAGCAGCCTGTCGCGGACCTAGAGGTCTTACCAGCAACCACCGACCAGCTTTCCACCAGCTGAGGAACTCCCGCCGAAGATCTGCTACCTGTAAGGGTGGACGACAACCCCGAACACATCCTCTACATTGGCGCACTACTCCCAGAAGCCGAACAGCAATGCTACAAGGCTTTCTTGCTAGCCAACCTGGACGTTCGCGTGGTCGGATGATGAGCTGCCCGGCATCCCTCCAGAGGTAATGACGTATCACCTTCACTTAGACCCAAGGGTGCCACCGGTCCAACAGAGACGGCGACCCGTCAATCGCGAACGACAAAACGTGATCCACGATCACGTCATCAAAAGCCCAGCTGTTGGGCTTCTCCGAGAAGCCCAATATCCCAGATGGATCTCCAATGTAGTCGTCGTACGCAAGGCCAATGGCAAATGGCGCGTATGTGTGAATTACAAGGATCTCAACAAAGCTACGTCCAAGGATAACTTCCCCCTGCCGCGCATCGACCAGTTGGTGGACGCCACTTCCAGGCACGAACTCCTCAGCTTCCTGGATGCCTACTCTGGTTATCACCAGATCAGTATGCATCCCCCGGATCAGGACACAACGACATTTGTCACCGACCTCGGCCTCTATTGCTTCAACAGGATGTCGTTTGGTCTGAAGAATGCAGGCGCAACATACCAGCGGCTAGTCAACAAGATGTTCGAGCAGCAAATTGGACGCAATATGGAAGTCTACATCGATGACATGTTGGTCAAAATGCTTCCGAGCGCCGACCATGTCACAGACCTCGAAGAAACCTTTGCAACCCTACAAAGGTATAATATGAAGCTCAATCCCGCAAAGTGTGCGTTCGGAGTACGCTCGGGGAAGTTCCTCGGCTTCCTCATCTCTAACCGAGGAATAGAGGTCAATCCCGAGAAGATTCGGGCCATACTGGAGATAAGCAGCCCCAAAACCGTACGCGATGTCCAGCGGCTTACTGGACGTCTCGCGGAGCTCAATCGCTTCATGTCCCGAGCAGCAGAACGAAGCTTTAACTTCTTTAAGTTGCTGTGAGTCCCCAAAGGCGCCTCACCGCAAGGGGGCAGGTACGGTGGACCGAAGACTGTGAAGCAACCTTCACCGAGCTGAAGGCGTATCTGGTTACCCCACCTGTTCTCTCAAAACCTGTGCTCGGGGAACCCCTGTTCGTGTACCTTTCAGTCACCGAACACTCCATCAGTACGGTACTAATCAGAGAAGAGGCGGCGGCACAGCATCCTATTTATTACGTAAGCAAGGTCCTCCAAGAAGCTAAAAGAAGATACCCTCGAGCGGAGAAGCTTGCTCTGGCGCTCGTGACGGCTGCCCAGAAGCTCAGGCCTTACTTCCAGGCTCATCCGATCACGGTCCTCACCGACCAGCCACTTAAACTCATCCTTCAGCGACCAGAGGCTTCTGGTAGGCTCATCAAATAGGCCATCGAACTTGGTGAGTTCGACATCAGTTACTGTCCGAGGACGGCCATCAAGGCACAAGCGCTAGCAGACTTTGTGGTGGAATGCACCCTTCCGACTGAGAAGGATCCTCCATTGGCGGACGAGCCCCCGTGGGAGCTCTACGTCGACAGGTCCTCTTGTGTCACAGGAAGCGGGGCAGGCCTGGTTCTTACCTCCCCAGAAGGTCTAGAGTTCTAGTACGCCCTTAGGTTCCGCTTCACCGCCTCCAACAATGTAGCAGAATACGAGGCACTCTTGTCCAGGATCCGCATGGCTAGGCACCTCGAAGCGCTCCGGCTATGGGCCTTCAGCGACTCTCAACTGGTTGCCAGCCAAGTAAACGGACAATTCGAAGCCAGGGAGCCCCGTATGGCACAGTACCTCCAGCAGGTCAAATGCCAAACGGAGGACCTCCTCTACTTCGAAGTCATACATGTTCTATGGAAGCAGAATGCCCGGGCTGATGCACTCGCCAAGCTAGCATCTTTAGGCAACATCGCCCCCTCTCACTCCGTATTTATAGAGGAACTCGCTGCACCGAGCACCGAGGTAGATGTGGCGGCCATTGAGTGCAACCCGCCGGCTCCGAGTTGGAAGGACCCTCTCATGGCCTATTTACTTCGAGAAGAGCTTCCTTCCGACCAAGGCGAAGCACGCAAAATCAAGCTGTGTTGCCAGAGGTTCACCATCATTGAGGGCCAATTATACCGACGATCCCTCTCAAGACCTCTTCTGCGGTGCCTTAGTCCTACTGAGGCGACACCGGCCATCGAAGAGGTCCACGAGGGTCTGTGCGGAAGTCATCTGGGAGGCAGAACACTGGCACACAGCATTCTTCGAGCAGGATTCTGGTGGCCTTCTCTACAGAAGGACTGCATGTCCTACGCAAAGAAGTGCTCAGAATGTCAGAAGTTCGGGCAGCTCATCCGACAGCCTGCCGAGCAGCAGCATACCCTGTTCGAACCCCGTCCTTTTGCTCGATGGGGGATAGACATCCTGGGTCCATTCCCGGAAGCTCAAGGACGAAAGAAATTCTTGTTCGTCGCCATCGACTACTTCACCAAGTGGATCGAGGCAGACCTCATCGCCACAATCACCAACCAGGCAGCGTGGAAGTTCGTGTGGAAGAACATCCTTTGCCGGTTTGGCGTCCCGAAGGTGATTGCCTCTAACAACGAGAGACAATTTGATAGCACATTCTTCAAGCAGAAATGTTCGGAGCTTGGTATCTACAACCACTTCACCTCAGTCGCACATCCTCAAGCAAACGGTCTGGTGGAAAATGCCAACCGAACATTACTCCACGGGATACGCACAAGGGTTGAAGCCGCTGGAGGTTCCTGGATCGAAGAGCTCCCCAACGTGCTATGGTGCCACCGAACGACTGCTCGGGTGGCCACCGGGGAGACTCCTTTCCACTTAGCCTACGGCACTAAAGCCGTAGTACCTTTGGAGGTTGGTCTCCCCACAATTTGAACAACTCACTTTGACGAAGCAGCCAACAACTGCACGCTAAGGGAGAACCTGGATATGCTCGGAGAATGTCAAACGAACGCTAGCATACGACTGGTCTCCTACCAACAACGCCTTGCGCAATATTACAACTCCCGAGTGTGGGAATGGCGCTTCTTCGAAGGAGACCTCGTTCTGCGCCGTTGCTCGGCATCGGACCCACGAAGGGCAGTTGGCAAACTCGCCCCAAAATGGGAAGGACCTTACCAGGTCACTTAGGCTCTTGGGAAAGGCTCTTACAAGCTGACTACCCCGAGCGGCGAAGACGTATCGAGAACCTGGCATGTATCTAATCTAAAGGTTTATTATCTATAAAAGCCTCTTGTTCGGCGTTCAACCTCTCTTCCTCCCGTTCTTCCGGTCTACAAAGAGGGTTGTTCGGGCCATCCCTAGTCCAAGCTCTTCAGCTTGGAAAACTAGTATGGTGCCCAAGAAACCTTAAAACAAAGGCGTCTGATATAAACCTCAGGTCGGAGCTTTTCAGTTCCTGAAAACTTGCGCGGTATTCACAAGCCTCTAAACGACCGACAAATCCCGATTCGAATAGAACACAGTAAGGGAAAAAGATAGAGAGCCATTCACATACCCAAAAGAGGTGCAATTCATTCCTTCAAAAGTTTGAACAAAAAAGGCCTCTGCGGCCAAGTTACAAAAAAAAGGAAGAAGAGATGTGATCTAGGGGACCTGCTTGGAGGGGCCGGCCTCTTCATCAGCTGGAACCATCCGCCCTACCCAGAAGCTCGAGAAGCAAACCCCGTCTAGGCGCGCATCCCCTGTGCGGCGACGACACTCTCGGACAACTGCTTCGAAGGCTTCCTTGGCATATTCGATGGACGCCAATTGCCGCCCTCGCTCCTCACCGACCCCGAGGCCGGCCTTGTAACAAGTCGCGCCATACTGCTCCAAGTCCTCCTTGAAGTCTGGCCCAGCTTTGAGAGTGCCTCTTTCTCCACCAGGATGACAGCAAGATTCAACTCGGAAGCTCGAAGCTCAGTTCGAAGGTTATTCACCTCCTTTTGCAGCTCGGCTTCCTGGCGTCGATAGCGTTCTTCGAGCTCTTCGCAGAACGCAAATTCAGCGTTCCACATCTCTTGGTGATGCTGAGCCCAAAATGCGAGCCACTTCAACACCGCCAACGACTGCGTGACGCCATCTACCAGTGCCTCGACATCGGCCTCTACGTCTTCGTCTAAGCGGCGCCCTTCCGGGCAGATTCCCGAAGACCGATCAGGGGTCGCCTCCGAGCCTAACCCCTGACACCGCGCCAGCACTTCAAGATGAGAAGCACTGGGGCAGGGGTGGACGGAGCCCTTTGGAAATGCTCCAAGGCCGCTTCCAGGGCTGCCGCCGAAGGATGCACCAGAGACTTTGCCCTCAGCACTTGCGACAAGGGCACTCTGTCCTCCTCGGACCCAGCGTGATCCTCAGTGGCAACAATCGTCTGCCCGACTTGTGACCACATTGCTGAAATTTTCATCAGCCGCCACCCCCTAGCCACCCCCGACGGAAGGGGTCTCCCGAGGTCCTTCCTCCTCAGTCCTGACCACCTGCTCGGCCCCACGCAGCTCAACAGCTACTGCATGTGGCTGAACCTCTGCAGCCACTTCGGTGGGGGGAATGGGGACCATTCTTCTCTCAAGCGCTTCCTCTCCACGCGTCGCCCCTGCAGCCATCTCGGGGGTTGACCCTTGCGCGACAATGGCTTCGCCCGCCACCGCGCTGCCCGGTGCCTCCACTGCAATACTAGGCGCCTCCACCGCGCCTTCCTCCTCTGCTCGGCCCATAGCCGGGCCCTGGGGCAGATGCGCCCCCACCTGCTCCGTAACAGAGCCTCCATCTGAGCGATCGCTCAGAACAACCAGATGCTCACCTCTGAGGCCCAATTCTGAGATCATCCCCTCAACTATAATGGGCCTCCTCTCGATCGCGGTCCGCGATTTCACCTTCTCGGCCGCCTTCACCAACTTCCGCTTCTTTCACACCTGAAGCTGGGGGGTCTCTTCCTCCTCTTCGGCTTCCTCCTCGGTCTCAAGAACGGCCGCCCCCTTCATAGTCGCAGACTCCTTTCGGGAGCTGATCTTTAGGGGCCTCTTCTCTGTAGCTCGCTCCCCGACAGGGCGGCTAGATGTAGGAGCGGACAGAGGTGGACCCTCGCCCACGATCGCCACATATGATGTAACGATGATCTGCTCGGCGTACAGGGCCATATCCTCTTGATCCCGACCAGCAACCAGTTCTTCGGTGTCTGCACGAAAAGGAAAAGTTATGAGAACGGCTCCCCAACAAATCAGAAGAGCAGAAATGCAGTTCCACTTACCCCACACTCGGATTAGACCGTGCTTGACGAGCTGAGCCTCCGTTAGATACTCCTCTGCTTTCTCCACCATAATGTTGCTGAGGCGGTCAGAGATCCTCGCTGCCTCTCGGATCAAAAGGGGAACCGTGTCCTTGTTGCGGGGGTCCCCAACCCGAGTAGGGCACCCCCACTCCTCTGCTCCGCATCCTTGGCGACGGCCGATGAAGAGCACCCGATGCGTCTACCCCTTGTTGTTTGAGTACTTCGGCGAGAAGTGGATCCGCATCTTGTTTGCTCGGTGCTTAGTGCAGTAGATGCCGATGCCAGTTTGCAGAGATGCCATGAGGCTGAAGTGTCCGCAAAAGAGGTCCGACGACGGCTGTATGTCGCGCACCTTGCAGGCGATGCAAAATACGCAGATTGTACGCCAAGATTTCGGCGTCAACTGGATTGGGGCGATCCCCCAAGCATTGAGGATGTCCCTCGCCACGGCCGGCAGCAGCAGTCGGAATCCTGCCTCTAGTAGGTCTAGGGAGAGGGCGATGCACCCTGGCTTCTGAAGAAGATATGGCTCCTCCTCCTTGGCGAGGAGGATATTGTACTTCTCCCCGATGCGGAAGCGCTCCCGCGGTCCCTCGAAGAACCGATATCTTGATCCCCGGTCACTTCTGACGCCGTCGCGCTCGCTCCGGCTGCAGCAATGGTCTTCCCCTTATGCGACATCGCCAGTAGCAGGTGAAGAAATAGGGGAGGAGGCGACGAACAAGAAGGGAACGCGAGGAGGAAGATGACGGAGAAGGGCGAGCAAGCAAGCTTTTCTTTTTCGAAGGCAAAAAGGCGTGAGTCCCGCCTTCTCCCCTCCACTTCCTTATAAAGGAGAGAAGCGCGTGGTTCGAAACTCAGGAGCGGCGGTTCTCCCGCTCCAACGGCCCGTTGGAACATACCGTGCAGCATTCAAACGCGCGGCACGTCACCCAGGCTATCATGAGGTTTCCATCCTCGAGGAGGGTTTCAAAACGACATCGTCCTGAAGCCACTCTCGTCACCGAGGTCGATATCGCATTTAATGCGAAGGTGACGTTAGAGCAGACCTCCGCTCTCAAGTATCACAATACCCGAGCCAGCTTGAGAGCGTGGAGGGTAAGTGTGGAGGTCGTTTCTAGCCTCCTAGGCCTGCGGGCCCGTCACAGCCCACTGCGGCCCATCATGACCCATCAAGGCGCCAGAGCCCTGGTCATCAAGCCACATGTCTTCAGGATCAGTCAAAGGACTTCCGAACACGCTTGACCATTTGGCGTCTAAGGGTCCCCAGGGGCGGCCCCCTGTGCCCCCACAACCTATTCGATCAGGGCACGGCTTACCGAGCAGGCCTTGCTCGAACCTTTGAACATCCTGACACCGAACACGGCTGTGCTTCTGAGCACCGAGCAATCTGGTTGGTAATTGAGCAGAAACCCTGTTCAGTATCCCTCAGCCAGAAGTCCTCGAAGTGGCCGTTCACCTCCCAGAACAGTGAATGAGGTGGTGCGACACGCGTCCCACGACAAAGCATTAAACCGTCAAAAATCCCAACAGACGTCTCAACGGACAATTTCTCGCCTGGGAACCTGGACCGACGCATCCCCTCAATCATCATGGGGGATGATCTTGTCCGGACTATTCATCTCACTCACCTATGAAAAGCACGAATAGTTCCCATGTAAAGGTACACAATCTTCAGCACCTACACTCATCCACGCGCGAAGCACACACCAGTGAACCTTCTTCTCCAAGCCTCTCTACAGTCCAATCTGACTTAGGCATCGGAGGGTTCTCCTCGGTTCTTCAACTGGGCCCCCTGATCCATTTTTGGTTTTGCAGACCATCGTCCGCACCGACGACTATCTTCCCTCTCTTTCTAGTGGAGGCCCATTCGATTCAGGCCCGAACGGAAAAACACATCCACATGATTCATTAAGCATATGATCAATTTTAACTATGTCTTCATCAAATATGATTTCTTTCTTGCAATACCATTATCATCAAGATCAGGATGGTGATTAAAAAGACTATTTAATACTTAATGATGAGAAATTAGATTAATGTCACATGCATGTTGCCATTTAACATGATTGTGTTACTTAACTAGATACCATTGGATTAAAAAACTGATGGTCATAATTAACATGATGGACGATGAAGCTATCCATGATCATGTGCATCTAAGGCTTGTAATGCTTAAGAATTTAAAGGCTATAACTAGCCAAGACATCTTCAATTGAGGATCATGATTATATATGTACGAAGAGAACAAGATTGACCGATTATGGGAAACTTAATATCATAGTCCAAAAGAGTAATACTTTGTTGGAAACAAATAATAACTTTTTTTAAATAACGAATAATATATTAGAATATAATGGTACTTGGGTTCATGCTGAGAGATTTAAGTTCAAATAAATAAGAATATATAATTATTCATGGTGGTGTGTAATTTTGCTTAATCATCTAACAAATAAAATTGTGATTCGTCCAAATAACAAAGAAGGATGGTCGAGCAGACTTATGTGAGTATTGCCGGTGGTCATCCGTTTGGCGTGTCATAAAAGTAGCATAAAATATTAATCTTGAAATCACCAATATTAAAATCAGATTACCTAATTTTAGGATTAGGAATTTCAATTATCGATGATTTTAGGTTTTAAAATCAAAATCAGGGAGAAAAAAGTGTCCTAGGTGAGTTGACCGATTTTGAAATCAACCAACTTAATACACATCAAATATTTAAAAAAAAATTACGATATTTTATGTCACTTAATGGTATTTAAAATGCCATCATTTAATTATGCACTTTTCATAAAGAGAACATCCCTTTCAAATGTTTAAAACGCTTATATGATCTCTACACGCCAAAAAAATGATAATGGATTTGAGGATCCTTAGCTATGAAGTAACTTAATTTGTGTAATGCCTTTGCATCTACCCATGTCAAAAATAAACAGATTAAAGTGGCATTTGATAACATTGATTTAAAATGTTTAAAATCTAAATCATCATCTAATTTCTAAATTTGAAAATACTTAAATATATTAAGACATTAAAAAAGAGTGATTGATAACTCACTTAAATAACATCTAAAGAGATCGAGACATAACTTAAATAACACAAGAAAGTCACATAATTTAAATAACGATCGACACTTAACATCTAGTGGCCAACCCTAACACCAGATGATTGACAGTCGACGATCGACAACGACGTCGGTAGTCAGTGGCAACTGACACCCGGCGCCTGATGCCCGACAACTAGGGGTGTAAACGAGCCGATACGTTCAACGAGTAGTTCGAAACTCGACTCGATAAAAGCTCGGTCCAGCTCGTTTATTTAATTAACGAGCCGAGCTTGAACAAAAAAAAAAAGCTCGATTCATAAACGAGCTGAGTCTGAACACATGTGAGCTCAGCTCGATTATACTCGTGAACAGCTCGTTTAAGAGCTCGATTAAATACTCGTTAAGAGCTTGTCTAAGTACTCGTTAACACTTCGTTTAAATATTTCTTTAAATATAATAAGTATATATTGATATAAAAATATTTATTTGTTTTATATATTTATTATTACAATATAAAATATTTTTGAGGACTTAAATGTCATAGACTAAATCCACAGTGTATATACACAAATTATGCAAATGAGAGTATATACACAGATCATGTAAAATAGGGGCATGAACATAAAATTTAGTGTTGCAAGATTCCCCAGCATATCAAGTATCTTCTTCCTCCTGAGACCGACCTACGCAGTAGGTAAGCCCCCCGGTGGGGCCGAGGGGCGCGTTGTCGGCCACTGGCATCTCCGGCAACCATTGTGCGCCATTCGTCAGTGGCAGACAGTGCTATTGGCGACCGTAGTACCGTCACCGACGGTGCAGAAAGGGGGCTCTAGGCGGTGTGCGAAAGAGAGTTCCAGCACCGCCCCTACCTTGTCACGCACCAACTCCCTCCCTTGCGGTGTCTATCTATTAATCTCATATTGCTTGTAACAAATTATGAATATATTTCAAACATTATATTAAAATAGTTAAATTAAGTAACTTATCAAAACTATTGAGATATGAGCTTGAAATAAGATAAATTTATGTCTTATGAACGATCAATTTTTTACTTGTAGATTGGATTGGACTTACTTATATATACGAACTCGCAAATTCAATTAAGCTCGTTAAGATACTCGTTAAGGGCTCAAGCTCGAGAGTATTTAAACGAGCCGAATTTGAACAGACATTTTCAATACTCGATATAACTCGAGCTCGGCTTGAACTCGATTAAAATTAACGAATAGAGTTTGAGCAGTATACTACTAGGCTCGACTCGGCTCGTTTACACCCCTACCGACAACAACACCGACGGTAGCAGCTCTCAATACCCGACGATCGGCGCTCGATACATGAAACCCGATTGATGGCACTCGTCGGCCGATGCTCGACAGACGGCAGTCGGCGCTCGGTAGTCGAAAATCGGTGCCCGACGATCGGGCATCCTGTGATTGACATTTGGTGCATGGCGGTTGACACCTGGTGGTCGGTGCCCGACGACCAGCTACTGGCAGTTGGAGCCGGGTGGCCGGCCCTTGACAATCAGTAGCCAATGGCCGGCACCGGTAGACCGATGGTCGGCCGCCGTCCACCAAGCCCTAGCTGCAGGTGGTCAGTGCCTGACGTCAGCGGTCGGCGCACGACGGTCGGAGATGAGAGTTGGAGGATGGTGGTCAGCGCTTGACGGTCGGTGTCCTATAGACAACGGCTAGCGTTAAGTGACCGGTGTCCGACAATCCAGCGATCGATGCCCAACAGATGACACCCATTGATCCGGTTGTCAACGGTCCTGTAGTCGATGCTTGACGATATCGGTGGTTGATGCGTGACAGTCAACTATCGACAGTCAGAGTTGGGTGGTCGGCATTGACGGTCAGCGCACGACGACTGGCGACGACAGTCAGAGCTTGGTGGTCGATGGTCGGCGACCGACTGTTCGGTGGTTGGTGCCTAATGGTTGGCGTTTGCCGCTTGACGCCCGACGCCCGATGATCCAACGGTCGACAGAACGAACGTCGGATGCTTGATGACCGATGGTCCGATAGTCTGCACCTTACGGTCGGCGGTTCGGTTGTTGGCAGCGGTCTGGCCTTTGTCACATGATGCCCAATGCCCAACAGTCAGTGCTCGATCCCCGACACCTACACTAACGCCTGACGGCCAGTGGCAAGCGATCAATAAAAGTTGTTATGGCTTCAAATGTCTAAAAAAAGAGTGGCATATCTTTCACTTTTTTTAAGAGAAAAATTAAGGGAATAAAAATTTATTTAGACATAAATTTAGACGTTTAAATAGTCAGAAAATACAATATCTTACAGGTTCAAATATTAGACATGTACTGAGTCTTATCAAATGCAACTGAAGTGTGCAAATAAAAAGAGATGTCTTCGATGATGGATTTCTTTGTACATGCCTTTGAAAGTCTTATATCTTTTTTGTATCTTTCTAGAGTCTTATATTTTATATGTTCTGTAAAATATTTTGTTAATTTTGGCGATGTTAGAACCTGAGGGGTATAATTGGAATAACGTTAAGATCTTTTACAAGAATATTCTTTGTGTAATTTTGTTCTTCTTATTATATTATTTTTACAAAACTTCTTATATTAATATAGTTTAAAAGATGATCTTAAAGTAAAATTCCATTTCTATAAAATCATGTAAATATCCATACAAAAAGGAGACTATTTGACTATAAAATTGTGCCACATAGAGAGAGAAAGAGCAAGAAATAAAACGATGAAAATATGAAGAGTGAGAAAGTATTTATCAAGAGTATGTTGGAGCATTTTTAATTTTATTCAAAAGTTGATCAGGGTTAACTAAAGAGATCTTGATGAAATACCCACAGATGACAACGACAATATAATTTTTACTAGTATGCAGCAAGATTATGAAAAATATATTAATAAAATAAATGAGAAATATTTATTATACTTTTTAAATGAATTTGAAAAAAATCAAAAGTATCCATCTACGTTCTATAATGAAAGATCAAAAGTATATTCCTAAATATATTTGAAAAATATTATAAATATTTCTCAAAATAATTTTTTTTACAACTAAACTTGCAAATTAAAGCATGAGTATAAAAGTATAAAAGTAGAATACATAAGATTCTTGGGTTTCTATGTGCCTATTTTTTTCACTATTTTAAGAATGATTGACCGTATCGTGTGGATCGATCGTGTTAGATTCTCCGTGACACGGTACATTATGATTTATACTGTATCGATCGGTCGACCGAAAATATCTAGTCAGTAGACCAATTTTCGACTATCTTTGAAAATTAAAAGGATCATGAGCTCTGGATGTTATTCAGATAGAAATCGTTCGACCGATAAAAAAAAAATCAGTTAATTGATTTGAGATTTTGATATGTTGAACGTCTGAGAGTATTTACTAAAAGAATCGATCTATTAATAAGATTAAATCGATCGACTAATTTTATTATACTGTGCCGATCGTGTTGAGACTCGCAATGTCTCAAGTATAATACGGTACAACCGTGTCAATATCGCGATGACGACACGATAAATCCTAATTTTAAGCCAATTTATCTTTTATGCTTATACTCCAGCAGCAAATGTAACCTGCACATTAATTTATGAAAAAGTCTTCTTCCGTTGCCCCTGACCCTACCGAGGCACAAATCCCCTCTTCTCTTCCCCCACCCTGTATAAGTTGTTCTCTAAACTTCTTATAATTCTACACAGTTGTACCACTGCCTCCCACGTTAACTTCGAGAAGTTTAATATTCATGTCTGTCAGGTTTATAATTTTTTTTAAAAAATTACAAATAATTAGAATTTAGGCGCTAACACATTAAAAAAAATATTCTAAGATTTGATAAGAACGTTTATAGGGTGTTTGGTTACATTTTTTTTTCCAATTTTCTCTCTTAAATTTTAAAAAGAAAGAGACCAAACACAATGACATGTTTGGTAAATAATTTTTTATTTTAAAGAACAATTTTTACCTAATGTAAATCTCCCTTAAAATAAAAACAAGGATGAACCTGTTTTTTTTTTAAAACACACTCACTCCTCTCACAAGGAGCTGTTGAGTATCTGAGAACTTAACATAAATTTTTAGATAGAAATAATTTTTTAAAAAAAATTGTTCCCAAACACCCTATTAAGCTATTACTCCACACTCAAATCATTGCGGTAGCTTATCTGCATAAAAAAAGTATTAGCTTATCAATCTAGCTAATCTGCCGAGGGGTTGGTTGACTCCGTTAGGAGACCATTGTCACACGTCACAACGAGCTGTCTTAATGAATGTGGAAACGAACAGTTCCTTCTTTATTGGATTAGGTAATAGTCTTTTTTTATGACGTCATGACATGTAATAGTTCTTGATGAGATTTAATGATTTTTTTTTTCCTACATGAACGATTATTCACAAGTCTAGCTTAGATTTATGTTTTTTATGTCTATTGTTGGTATGTGGGGAAATTAATCATCAAGTATATTTTCCATCGAACTTTTTATTATTTTAAATTTATACTACTAAGAAGAAATGCAAAAGAAGACATGATACTCCATGGATGCCTTGCCCTAAAAAAAAATTAAAAAATAAACATTGAGACGCTGAAATTCATACATAAAGAGTAAACAAACAAATATAAAAGTAAGATAGTTTTTCATAACTTTTACTTTAGGAGGGCCATATATATAAATGCGAAGCTATCTTATAAGCGAGCTGCCAAATTTGTAATGAGCATGTGGACCACGCAGCTTCCGTAACGCCTAAGGTTAGGCGCCCGCGTCAGCGCCGCGGCGTATCCCTCCAACGCATAACATTTTCGTTGTTTGTTTTTAGTAAAATATATATTTTTAAAAATTAAATATATGTTCCAAACATGAACCAAAAGTGTTGAGTATCTGAGGACCCCGGTTGGGTCGATCGGTTAGAACTCTTGCTTAAAAGCAGGAGGTCTCGAGTTCGATTTCTAAGGGGGGGATTTACCTGATTTACATGCAATCCTCGAGGTGTGTAGATCCGAAATTTTTTCGGTCAAGTGGGGTAAGGGCAATACGGATACACGGAAAGTAGGAGCTACCAAGTCCTAATCTTGGAGTTCACGAACACCAATCTTTGAGCCCACAAAGCCACACGGGGCGAAATTTCCTCGTTATCAAAAAAAAAAAAGTGTTGAGTATCAAATATCTAGGGGTGTCAATGGATCTTCGGGATTCGAAACCCGACCTGAATTCAAAAATCAAATCGGATTCGGATAAAAAATTTTGACCCGAAATAATATTTTCCTCTAGATTCGGGGCAAATTTTTCTGATTCGAAAACCTTCTATTTCGGAGCAATAGAAGTCCGATCCGGGTGGAGAAGCACATCGCCACCGCCTTCTTCTTCCCTTTCTTCTTTCTGCTGCCGCTCTTCTTTCTTCTCACCTCCATCTCATGGGTCTGTTTCATCTTCCCCAACTCCATCCTCACCCAGCAGATCGGCTCCGTCATGGAGGGCATGGACGCTGGCGCCAGCGGCTTCGACTCACCGTCTCCTCCTATCTGGGCATCCTGCTCGCGAGCCCCTGCTTCGCCACCGCCAACATCGCCGTCGACTTCTGGAACGCACAACGCAACGGCAACTTTCCTACCTCGCTTCAGAGGACCGATTGCCCTTCGGTGGCTCCGCCGCGACTACGAGGTCTCCACTCAGCAGCAGCGGCGTCTTCGAGCAATTTTGACCCTGGAGAAGGAAGGGGAAACGAAAATAAGGTTACAACATCAAAACCGAAACTTCACCACAAGGGGGAAAAGAAGGGCGAAGCAGAAGATTCACAAGCTATTACACACCTCTTTGGGATTTGAAGGTTCAACACCCAGAGCTCTACCCTCCCCTTTCCTCTTCTCTGTCTTCTCCTCTTCCTCCCCGGCAAGGCGAGAACTCGAGCGCAGCGTCCGCCCCGTGGCCTCACCTTCCCCACCTCTCGCGGAGGATAGATTGGTTGGCGGTGACGGCGGGGGCTCCCAGTCCTCATCTCTCGGGCAGCCTTCTCTTCTTGCCTTCCTTAGCCGGATCATGACCCTCGCCCGATCGGAGGGCGTCGACGAGCGCGGCGGAAGGGGTGACCCTGGGGCGCGGGACGGCGCGTCTTGCTGTTGCTGTGGTGGCGGCGGCGTTTCCGAGGAGGCGGCGATGCACTTGCTGCATGATGCACTGTCGTGTGGAGGGGAGATGCGGCGAAGGGGGGAACGGGAGGGAGAGAAGCGAATGGAGGAAGAGGCAGAGGGGGCATCTGGGGAGAAGCAACGGAGGCGCTTCTTGGCAGGCCAGTGTAGGGAGGGGGCGGCGAAGGGCGCTGAGAAGGTGGTGAGCGGCAGCGGCAGGGCCGCCTCCTTCTCCGCCGCCTCCATCATCACCATTTCTGTGAGGAAGAGTCCAACTGAGAAGAGGCAGATTCGGATGCTGACCCGAATCCGAACTTTCATTTTGGGTTTTGATCTGACCCGGATCTGACAGCTGCCAGAATTTTTGATCCAGATCCGGATCTCAAAAGATCCGACCCAGATCCGATCCATTGACCGAGCTACAAATATCAGTCATCTATATTTTATTAATTATCCACCACTTTCAGTCACGGATCAACATTAATCTATTACCGTTTTTTATATCTCTCCAACCCATAACATACGCGGGCCCAACTTACACTTGAAGGCAGATTTGGGCCCGATAGCTCCAGCCCAACTGTCCCGTGCCTTCTCGGGCGGGCGGGGGCCGCTGGTGGCGCTGTCGGTTGACGCGCAAACTCGCCAGCTTAGAGATCCGCGCGCGCCACGTACGCGGCGGTCTACGCTCCCCGTTTCGCTTCCTTCTCCTCCTCCCACCACCCTCCAGCTATAAATATCTCGTGGCACCACCGGAGAAGCACCTTAATCCACCGGACAACAGGGCACCGAACGACGAGAACACGAGAACAGCGGGAAGAGGACGAAGGAGGAGGACGCAGAAGAAGAAGAAGGCGGTGATGGCGTCTCCGCAGCAGAGATTCCCGCAGAGACCCCAATCTCTGTACCCGGAGGTCCTCGAAACCAACCCAGAAGCCGCGTCCCCGTTCCTCTCCTCCTCCTCCCGCACCTCCCTCTACCCTTCCCTCCACGATCCGCCTCCCGCCTCCGCGCCCCCCTCCTCCTCCATGTACCCGTCCATCGACATGCGGGATCTCGTGGAGAACCTCTTCCCCGACGAGGCCGAGGAGCCGGCGGCGGAGGCGGGGAAGAACGGCAAGGGCCGCGGCGCCCCCGCTGCGGCCGACAACCCCAACCTCTCTCAGCCCCCCGTGGAGGAGGCCCTCATTCGCGTCCCCGGCGCGATCCTCCACCTCATCGACCGGCAGCGCAGCATCGATCTCGGCGCGGGGGAGTTCTCGATCGTCCGGCTCCGTCAGGGGGACAACGTCGTGGCGGTCCTCGCCCGTGTAGGGATGTCGTGCAGTGGCCGCTGGCGAAGGACGAGGCCGCCGTCCGGCTTGATCATTCTCATTATTTCTTCTCGCTTCATGTTCCCGAGGGATCGTATGGCGCAGGGGAGGACGACACCGGCCGCGGGGATGCGTCTGCGGACCTCCTCAACTACGGGCTCACGTTCGCGTCCAAGGGGCAGGAGGGCCTGCTTAAGGAGCTGGACGAGATCTTGGGGCACTACAGCAGCTTCTCCGTGCAGAAGGTGGAGGCGAAGTCGGAGGTGCTGGATGACTCTGTGTCGAAGGAGACCGCGCCGGCGGACATGACGGCGCCAGGACCGAAGAGGGAGATGATGGAAGAGCGTTCGGCAGCGTACTGGACGACGCTGGCGCCCAACGTTGAGGAGTACAGCGGGTGCGTGGCGAAGATGATTGCCATGGGTTCGGGGCAGCTGATCAGGGGGATACTGTGGTGCGGAGATGTTACCGTTGACAGGCTGAAATGGGGGAACGAGCTCTTGAAGTGTAGGATGGCACCCAACCCACAGGCAACGGAGGTTAGCGAGCAAGCATTGCGGAGAATGAAAAGGTGATATTTCTGCATCTTTTGTCCGTTTGTTTGTTTGTTTGCTTGTTTTTTGACGAAATCCTGTACCAATGATTCATTTGGCATCCTTTTGGACCGGTAACTAATTTTCTGCTGAGAAGGTGTTTGTACCGTCGGTAAAAAACGTAAGGTTCTCGTAGACAATGAGAAGTACCAGTTTTAAGTGGGATTGTTATTTTATTCTCGCTAAGTCTTGCATACTTAAGTGAATTTAAGTTCGAGGATTATCTAGTTCTTTTGCGGAAGAAACGGATTTTTCAAACTACACCCCCTCCTATTGCAACATGCGTCCAATCTATAAATACTTTTCTTTTTTGTCCTCTATCAATGTGTTTGATTTCCAAAATGTACTTTTTTGGTGTCACGAAAGCAGGACCTTTTATGGAATCATGACGTTGCAGGAGACATTTTTTGCTAGATTGACTATGCTTGGGCTTTTTTATGCCTGTTTGCCATTGAATGTTAGTTAAACTCCTGGGTGGACCAGTAATAAAGGCGGATCGCCACCACCTAAGAAGATGACGATACACTATAGCAGGGTTTAACATGTCTCTTCAACCTTTTAGTTTTTCATCTCTCCTTCTGAGTTTTCTTGGTTTGCTTGTTTTACCAGAATGAAGCTTGATGATTGTCATATGCTAATACTTTCAGGGTCAAGAGGGTAACAAAAATGTCAGAGAAGGTCGTCGGTGGTGTCTTATCCGGGGTTGTGAAGGTTTCAGGGTTCTTTACAAGCTCTGTTGTGAATTCGAGAGTTGGCAAGAAGTTTTTTAATCTTTTGCCTGGAGAAATTGTTCTTGCGTCTCTTGATGGATTTGGTACGTTTTCTGTACTATCTTTCACTTTATTCTCTTCTTTTCTTTCGCCTCTTCCTCCCTGATCTTTGCACCGCGTTTACTATAACTGGGAATGCATGAGTTAAAAGCCTAAAACTGTAACTATACCCTGGCATGCTTTTCAGTAGCTTAAGTGTGGTATATTCTATGTTAAAAACTCCAAATGTGGTGATATTACTGTACTACTCAGTTTCCTCTCTGAGGATTCTCTTACTCCCTGCCTATGCTTTCTCTCCCGATTGCATCCTACTATATTGCAAGCACACTGTGGAAATAACTAGGTCTTTCATCACGCCTATCATGTCATGCTCTTTTCTGAAGTCTTGAAGATGTCTTGCCTCTCATTTGGCTTCCGATATTTGTGCGGGAGGTACATTTTTGTTCTTAAATTTTCACATCTATTTAGTTGGAATCAACATTCATGCCTTCAAATTGAGTCGGAGGTGGGAAATAAGCAAATGGCCAAGAACTGGCAGTTTGTGATGTAGGATGTGTCTGCATAAGATTTATGTTCTCTGAGGTGAAACTGAGATCCTTACTCTTGCGTTAATGATTCCTTGTGAGGCCTCTTCCTACATCTGTGTGAGTTTATGCACGGGCGCCTTTGTTCTGCTGTAGGAACATGAGAATCAGACAGGCAGTTGCATGAATGAGAAGAAAAAGAGGGACCTGAATGGGACAAGGCATATCAGAATGTAGGCTGTAGGTTGCCTTTGGTGTCTAGGATACATTTTTTGTGTGGAATAACATATGGCATTCATTGCGAATCAATTAAGACCTGCTCCCGACATTTCACAATTGATGATCTGATAGAAATTTGACTTCTCTAAATTCTAATAGCAATTTCAAATTCATTATATGATGTTTATTTTTATTTTTTGGGAACTTTAGAGCTGGTTATGCCTTTTATTATAGATGTCAGACAAGGCCACCTGACATATATAGATTGGTAGGCTAAGGCCAAATAGAACATTATTCTCAAGTTTTTTTAAAAAGTGGATGGTACCACTACTATATAAATAAGAAGAGAAATAATGTACAAGTATAGACTATCAAAACCCCAAGAAATAGGCCTACCCGCATATACAGCACCTTCCATCCTTTAATGGAGAATTAAGCACCCTCCCCCAACAAGACAAAAGAGATGAATTAGACTCATTCACATTACAAATAATTGATGCCCATTCCCTAACTTTGACACAAATCCCACCCAAAAGAGCCTCCGCATCACGAGCAGTCCTTCGAAAAATGTGCCTATTTCTTCCCCCCAAGATCATCCATAGAGTAGCATGCATAATGAGTCACCAAACTATCCTGTCATGTTTGGTAGGTCATTGTCTTCTTCACTTTGCAATCAACTACTTGACCTCAAAATGATAAGACATAATGCAATGAGTTCCTGTAGCCAGCTCTCTCCAAACTCTGCTAGAATAGGAGCACCTAGTAAAAATGTGATCAATATATTCTTCCTCCTCAGTCCCCACAAAGGGGCACACTTAATCTAGATGGCTGACAAAAAGTGGTGTAGTCTGTCTTTCGTGGGGAGCCTACCAATAGAAATTCTCCACATCAAACTTTCATCTTGAGGGTACTCTTAGGCTTCCAAACTTGTTCATGCAGTCCATGTCGAACTCCTCTATCTGAAATGATACTGTAAGCCGATCCAACTGAGAAACAACCTATGTTCTCTCAATGCCATACCCACCGGTCCTCACCATCTGCTAGAGCAATGGTGCAAAGTCAGGAAAGCAGCTCCTAAAGTTGAAGAGACTGATAGCCGCAAGTCTCTCCTAAAAGTGGGTGCGGACACACTGCTAGGAAGAGAAATGCCAATGACCTGGGAGACTGAGCAAAGGAGCCGCCGCCACCCGAAAGAGACTAGAAAAGAGCTCACTAAAAGACAAGTAACCACATTTGTCCCTCCAAAAAGGATCCTTATCTCCCTTCCCCACTGAACCATGGTGTCAATAGAAATAATGTCCCTACAAGTTATATCCCGTCAGAGCGGAGAGGTACTGGCCCACAGGGATGGGCGCAGGTCCCAAACTTTAGATCTCCCGTAATATCTCTGCCTGATGATATCGGCCCACAAACTAACCTCTCCAACCCCCAACCTCTATAACCACTTGGCAATGAGTGTCAAGTTGAAGTCTTTGAGATTCTTTAACACCACTCCTCCCTGGACTCTGCTCTTGTTTAAGCCACATCATGTCATCCTCTGCTTCTGTTGCCGTTACCATGTCAGGAAAAACTTGCATTTCACTGCCTTAAGTCTCTTGGCCACTTAGACTGGGATCCTAAACATAGAGAGAAAATATATTGGTAAGCTATCCAGGACTGAGGTGCATAGCACAAGTTTGTCTCCATAAAGACAAGATTCTGGCCTTCCACCCTGCCAATCTTGACTCAAATTTATGAATAATATCTTGCCACTCAAAAGCTCTAAGAACACCAAGAGAAAACGAAAGGCCCAAATAGGAGATAGGAAATCTGCCAATCTACATCCCAGCACAGTAGTTGTCTTCCACACAACACTGTCCTCTACGTCCACCCCAACCAAGAAACTCTTATTGTAATTGACTTTCAGCCTTGTAACTTCTTCCTGTGACTCCAATAGAAATCTCACCATAATGAATATGTGTTCCCCCTCAGTCAAGAAGAAAATGGTGTCATCAGCATATTGGAGATGTGAGAGAGTAGTGCCACCTCTAACACTACTCTCCAGTTGATCTATATCTCTCTGTTGTTGTTTTTGTTCAGCTGTCTTAGCAGTTAGTGATTGGTGATGACAGTTTGGCGGATTAGAAGTTCAAAAAATAAGATTTGTTACTATTTGGGGGTTTAAGGCTAGTACGGCATTGCTTTTGGGTTTTCAATTACTTCAGGCCTATAAAATGTTGAATGCTTATAAGGAAATCAGGTCCCTCATACAGTTCTCAGATGCATCTTAACGTGGACTCTAGCAGCATATGCCAAGTGGCTAAGTTGGCTGCAGGCGTAGTGGAAGAAGTAGTTGTGAATAAACCAGTCGAGGGATGAAACGGTGACAGGTGGTCATCGCTGCCTTTTCTTGTCTGAGTTTTAGGGGAATGCTCATTAATTGTTTTTTAGAAGTGGGGAGGAGAAAAAAAAAAAGCAAAATTGAGGAAAGAAGGTTCTGCTAGTAGGGATCAAAGATAGTATCCTAATACTTGATGAGATTAAGAAGAATTCTTTTATCTTTCATTAAGCCTTACTATCAAATGGAAATAATCTCTCAACTGTCAAGAACAGTCGCCTAGCACTCCTGAGACACTACCAACAGCAAAAGTAATTGACCTGATGTTTGCCAGCTCATAGCCATGTAAGTTGTGTTGGTTGATGGAACTATTACCATTAGCAGTCGGATCCGTTACTAGTAGCTACTTGATTTGTAGGAGATAGACTTCTAGTGTGGTCACTTTTTGATCACTGGCCATTTAGGCATATTATGGCCAGTTTGGTTATAGCACCCACTTAATGGTCTTCATAAGTTGCTTTAGCTATTTTAATACACTGTGTTTCATGCGTCCTTATAAGAATGCTCACGTGTTTCTTTGATATGAAAACAGGCAAGGTTTGTGATGCTGTTGAAGTTGTCGGGAAGAATGTTCTGTCAACTTCCTCAACTGTGACAACTGGAATTGTATCTCATAGGTAAGTCATCTCGCCCGCCCCTTAACTCGTGTATTTTCTGGACTCATTATTAGATCTTTGACTCTTCGGAGTGTCCTTCAACATAGTTGTGTTCTCAATTGCAAATTTACCCGGGCCAACGATGCCGCGAAGCATTGCATCTAATTGTAAGCTTGTTAGAAGTTTAAAAAAAGGATCAGTAGTTAAAGCTCAAAATCAACATGATCTCTAACCATCAACTTAGTTATTGGTGTGGAACTTTTAATCCCAACATCAGATGTCCTGGGCCTACTTGACTAAATCTGCTGATTGTGACGAACCATTGTCGTACCTAATCTGCAATTGAGCACCATCTTGTTGTTGATGATATCCAACACCTTGTTGTGAAAAAAAAACCGTCAGTTTGGACCATCAACATTTCCTTGCTAGTAGTGATGTCTTAGAACCCAAGGAGTGTTACTTTTAGGTTAATGTTTTCTTTTTGGGGGGGCTGTTCTTTGAGCGATTGGTTTGCCATTTTGTGATCAGGTATGGTGAACAGGCGGCCGAGCTTGCGAACGAAGGCCTGGATGCTGCTGGGCATGCCGTGGGAACAGCGTGGGCGGTCTTCAAGATTCGGAAAGCACTCAACCCGAAGAACTCTATCAAACCATCAACCCTCGTGAAGACGGCTGCAAAAGCTAAAACTGCTGAATCGAAGGCCAAGAATTCCAAGTAGCAAATGAGAGATGGAGGGCTTAAGTTTTCTCCTGGTTTTTTCGTCGTTTAGTTAGGCGACTGATGTTCAAAGTTTTTTGGTCTTGCTGTAAATAGACGTGTTCTTATTGCACGCCGGAATATTAACCCTTATTTCATTCCCCTCCCAATCAGAGTTTGGATGTATAGTATCTTGGTTTGCCCGACTTAAACTTCGTTGATTCACGCTTTATTCTAGCTAGATTTCCACATCTCTCACTCAAAATAAATTCGAAAGGGAAAATCGAGTAAAGAAAGTTGTTTTACGTGGCATTTTAACTTGCAGTTTGGAGTTCTCCACCCCCCGAGTGGTGGTTTTAAGTGACCTGGATGTTCGAGAACTGTAATGATCAAGAAGAGAATGATAAAATTGTGTTTAGAAAAGGCTTCTACGTTTTATTGGGTCTTTTGGGATGTTGGTCAAATGGGCCCATTCATGTAAGCGGAAACCGAGTTTATCGGATGGGTCTGTTCGTCACAATAGAATAGGCTTTTATTGGGCCATTCAATAATCAATAGGTCTTTTAAGCCAATGCACGCCTGCGTGGAAGTTACGATAAGAAAGAGAGTCATCACTTTTCACTCTTTTATTTTCATATGGATTCCTTACTCTCAGAAAATTGGCTCCGTTACTAGATTCAATCCTCTCTCTCAAATCTGCCATGGCCCTTAAATTCTACGAGGTTTATTCTTGGGCTCTCTCAAATCTGTGAACTAGTCGAGTTTGGTGGTTTTTCACTTCTACCCAAGAATGTTTTTGGGCTTTGGAAAAGATGTAAATATTCTCATGCTTTAGAAAATGAGAGAACATCATTTTGAAGAGTCCAGAAACACTCCCGAGAATGAGGGCTGCCAATCGTCTATTTTTTTAATAAGAAAGTTAAAAATGGAGATAAAAATAGAAAGAAAACATAAACTTCAATTATAATGTGATAGTTGGGTGTGGGTGGTGTTGGGAGCAAACAGAAAAGGAGATGGCTCTGGTTATCATGGGTACTCAGAGAGACGGGTTAGCTAGGGTTCTATTTACACATTTAGGAAAGTTTCTCACAATTTAGAAAACATATCTAAATTATTTAAAAAACAGTTATTTTCTTATCCACCGAAAAAGTAGAAGAAAGTAGATATTCATCGGCAATTTTATCAAACATGCATGTTTACTTGGCGAGTAAACTATTAAAAATGAAAATTGTTAATCGTCCAGCCGGTGCTGTATAGGGCCCAACCCAACAAAGTACTTTGTGTGGCATTTTTCTCTACAAAGTGACCAGTCGCGTGTTAGATGGAGAGCTACAAGATTATTATTTCTCATTAAAAAATACATATTTATTGATATATAATATTTATATTATTCTGAAAAAATAGCATAATAAAGTTAGAGATAAAAAAATGACGCATCAATTTGACTGTAACAAGATAAGTTATTATTGTAACAGAATTTATCGTATACTTGAACAAAAAATAACATTTATTGTAATAAATTATAATTCTGTTATAAATTAAAAAATAAATCAAATATTTTATAAAGACTTCTCTCTTAAAAAAAATTATCTCAATTTCAAAATACACTCCTGTTGTGTTGTGCTCTTTATTGAAGTCTTAATTGGGTAAATTAATTAGAAGTCCTTATTAGATTTTTGATTTATTTATTAGTCTCTAATAGAATTGTAACTCATTACAGTTAATATTATCACCTGTTACGTTTAAATTCTGTTACAGTAAAAATCTCTATATTATAGTCAAAAATTTCTAATTAATTTGTGTCTTAATATATCAACAACATAATGGAACCGGACCAAGTAAACCCACTGGCATCCCTACCTTGGCAAACAAAAAGCAACTTTTCTTGGCAAACAAGCACCTTGGAAGGAAGACAGTGACGGACCCTATTTAAAAGTTACTACCTCCTCCTCGATGCCAAGGTCCCTGCTCTGCTTAAACGCCTCTGCCCCCTTCTCTCCGCTCGCGCAGCAGTGGACGCGACCAGAGCAAGCAGCTTCCCGCCGCGCCCATGGCCCGCTACGACCGCGCTATCACCGTCTTCTCCCCCGACGGCCACCTCTTCCAGGTCGAGTACGCCCTTGAGGCCGTCCGCCGTGGGAACGCCGCGGTCGGCGTCCGCGGCACCGACACCGTCGTCCTCGGCGTCGAGAAGAAGTCCACCCCCAAGCTCCAAGACTCCCGGTAACCACCCTCTCCTCCCTCTCTGTGTTCCCACCTTGGGGATCGCGCCCGCGCCGCGCCCGCCCGGTTGAAGCAATCTTCCCGATCCGCAGGACCGTGAGGAAGATCGTGAGCCTGGACAACCACATCGCCCTCGCCTGCGCCGGGCTGAAGGCGGACGCCAGGGTTCTGATCAACAAGGCGCGCATCGAGTGCCAGAGCCACCGCCTCACCGTCGAGGACCCCGTGACCGTCGAGTACATCACGCGGTACATCGCCGGGCTGCAGCAGAAGTACACACAGAGCGGGGGAGTGAGGCCCTTTGGGCTGTCCACGTTGATCATAGGGTTTGATCCCTACACGGGCGTGCCGTCCCTCTATCAGACGGACCCCTCGGGGACGTTCTCAGCGTGGAAGGCCAATGCCACGGGGAGGAATTCCAATTCGATGAGGGAGTTCCTGGAGAAGAACTACAAGGAGACGTCTGGACAGGAGACGGTGAAGTTGGCTATTCGTGCTCTGCTTGAAGTAAGTCTCATCACATGCAAGTTTGTGTTTAAGAGGCATATGGTTATGTGTTTTGTTTTGGTCTTACTGTTGCCATTCCTTAAATTTTCTTGGTAAGGAAAGATTCCTCTCTCATGTTTTCTCCAACTCGCTCTCATATCCATCACTAATAAATGTATGCCAATGTAACGCATTTGCATCAAGTTTTTCCTTACACACCACAAGGCCAGAAACAATAATCTAAGTAATGACAACCCCCTGCTGTTGTGGTCTATGTTCAAGATTGGCAATCCAAGATGGCATTTTGGCTAATGATGGTCTGGTGACATAGCACACCAGGTTGCAACCAGCACCCAATGCCATCACAAGTAGATTTAGAGCATGCTATCACTGTCATTTCACCCTACTTTCTTGCTGGCTATCATCTAGTTAGCTGTTTACAACTGCTGGGGGAGTCTACATCCCCTCGTCCATCAGGTTAGTATCTTCTAGTTTCATAAAACCAACAAACGGGACTGCATCCATAATCCATTGATTCCCACACTAAGGTAACGGAGCACATTGTTCATGCATATTTCATCCAAATTGACACAAGATACGATTTCAGAACTCTTTGGTGTATGTGCAAAGTTTTATTGCCTACTTTTAATTTTTTCTGCAAATGTCCATGTCAAAGCTTATGAGTGCATGTGAATATTAACTCTCTTGCACCTACTTGAAATTACAGAGCTACTTTGTACTTTGTAGAATTCTTACATGCATTGAATTGTTTCTAACATTCCTTTTGTGTGTGTGTGATTGTACCATGTTTTTGTTGCTCCACATCTGGTGTTGTCGTCAAAAGTTTAGTCCCTGTTGTGGGACCTGATTGCATGTATTCATGTTCGTGAAAAATGACAATATTGAGCCATTTGTACTTAGGGGATTTAGAATATAAAGCTGACGCATGGCCATAGTTGTCAAGGCGTCAAGGCGACCAAGGCGTAGGTGGGGTCTCGGATCGCCTAAGCGCTTAGGCGCTCGCCTAAACGGTGCCTAGGCGTTTAGGACGGAACCAAGTATGAGTTGTTTTCAAGTGTCCCTCTTACATGATATTTATGTATCTATAAATATATATAATGATGAAAATTCAATAAAAAATATCATGATATCACAGACATAAAGACAATGAAAGCAACAAAAATTAAACTCCAAGTAAACAAACTCACATTATATATCATAAAGTCATAAAAAATCTAAATTGACATCTTCAAATAAATAAACACACTAAATAAGAACAAGAAGTGCAAATATCATTCTATCATCAGAAAACTAATTTTCAACTTTTAAAACAAACCAGTGAATTGCAATATCTTAACACACTTAAAACAAGTAAAAACTAAATGAGTCCATTACATAATCCCATAATATGTCTAAAAATTGAAAAGAAACTAGAAAATGACAAATCTCATGTGTTTGGGTGATGATAGTTTAAGTTTGACCAAATCCTGAGAGATCTCAAACAGACTAATTGCTGTCAGTAGGAGAGCAGCTCCCTTGGAGAAGTCATATGCACGTTTGACTTTTTTTACCGAACTTTAGATTTTTAGTGTTCCATATGGTTTATTTGAATTATCAAATTTTTAGATAGGTCAAATTATGAGAGATTAGAAAGTTAGCATTTCGCTAAAATCATCGAAATCGTGATTTTCTTCTTTGATGGGAGAGTTGAGTTTTTTTTTGTAAGAGATATGATTTTTTTGATATTTTTATTGGATTCAAATGGGGGGTACTTCCTTATTTACATGTAATATCTTAAGTAAATGAAACAACAAATTATAACATTTACTTAAATGATATTCAGGTAAATAAGATGTTACCTGGAATCGGGCTGGACCCAGCCCTGAAAACCGACCTGAATCTGCTGTTTAAGTGGGATATTGCGGATCCCTAAAGGGTCTAGGCGCGCCCAAGCGCCTCTGGCGTGCGCCTTGGGGCGCCTTTTCTCCTCTTAGAAAGACGAGGTGTTTTAAGGTGGCTAAGGAAGCGCCTTGGCGCTTAAGCGGCGCCTAGGCGTCCGCCTTGACAACTATGCGCATGGCCATGCTAATGGGTGGGCACTTGCATCAAATTTCCTGTTCAGGATTTCAGACAGACCCTAATTTTGACAAACTACAATTTGAATGTAAATCCTTATTAGTTTGGTTACATTTTTCATTATTCATTTCATTAAATCGATTTTGGCATGTCTGTCATGCATGTTCATCTGTCTTTTTAAGGCGATATGATAGATTTGGGCCATTCTTTACCTGGTGAAGCCTGTAAGACAAATTAACCAGCCAACTAAATGTGATACTAGACTTAGAACGGAACTTGGAAGCACAGATCAGTTACCCTGGGATGAGCATTTTACAGAATTGAGTACCCCTCATCTTGGAAATTTGCTGAAGACATCCCTGAATTGTAAGTTTATTAACATTTGCCAATGCCCCATTTGTTGTCCTCACCAATTAAACTAATGCCCCGTCCATATGTTCAACTAGGACCACTCTACCACCATTAGCCCATTAGCATCTGTGGGTTCAACAAGGCTGACTTGCATTTGGGAGATCATTTGAGAGACGGTTTGTACTTGGTTCAGGGACGAACTAGTGTTCAGATTAAAGACATGTCATGCCTAGCCACGCATATCGTGTTAAGCTCCCATTCCTTTTCAGATGAACCCTTCCGATCATTGTCATGTCATGATTTTCTTTTCTTCAATGCTTTTATAATTTTTTTGTTTTTCAGTGTATAGTCTCACTTGGAAGTGTTTGCTCAGAATATGTATGCTTTCTTGGAATTCACACGTCTCCTTATCAAGTAATGTCCCAATACAATTTGAAGGTTCTTGTGTATAAAACTGAATAGACATTACTTGGGTCATGTATTGGGAATTCTTTCTCATCTTCTGGAAGATGGGGTATACTTTCTCATTCTAAACACGATTGATAGTTATTCAGTTTACAGTCTCCCTATTAAGTCATGCTCCAATAAAGATCTGGAAGTTCTTGTTAAGAAAGTGGAATAGATATCATAATTCTCTTCTTGAAATAAATTGTTGATTGTACCACCAATTTATGAAGGAATAAACAGAGGAGAATTGGCATCATAATTTTTGTCTAAAAGGAATTGTGGATCATTCCACCAATTTATCAAGAAATAAAAGCAGAAGAATTGCATCATAATTTTATTTGAATCTCTAATGTTGTATCAGGTGTTATGCCCCAATGCGGAATATCGGGACGGACAACTGTATTTGTGCAGTAAACATAGCATGTACTAGAGTAAATAGCAAACCATTGGACAATTGGATATAATGTATGCTTTTATTCATAATCAAGTCATTAAGTCTATTATGACCCTAATCAGAGCCATTACATAGGGTGGCTCAATATGACACTTTGCATTGAGATAGACTAAGCAACTAACTAAACTCTACTATACTATGACTCCATGGTATCTCTTCTATGCCACATCGTGCATCTGGGTCGCTCATCACTCTTGACCATCCCCATCAATGTGTGTATCGTCCTCGTCAGACTCACCTGAAATATAGAGTAGCAATTGGGTGAGCGAGATGCTTGATAGGATTTACATCTCATTAGTTAGATAATGCTTAAAGTGATTAACATCTTAGCACGCAGAGTAATACTAATAATGCACGAGTCAAGATGGTAATGAGAGCCAAGGTTTGACGTATCGGCGATTCGGACCGAATCGGGTTTCCCTCGATTCGATTTGATTTGCCCGAATCGGACTGATTCGTATGGATGCAGCCAGAAACTTGGTTTCTGGCCCATTTCTTGGCCGATTCTCTTGAATTTGGCCTTTTTTTTACTGATTCTCTGGTTTAGGCCTCTTATGAATATGTTTCATCATATTCGATGATATTTATTCTATGTATTGTTATACAAACATTTATTTTCAATCAAAAAAATCATTAGAAGAGTGAAAATAATTGAAACTCATTAATAGAAAGATATTTCCATTGCACAAACTAAATACAAAGATCAAACTCTAAATTCAAATACAAATACAATGACTTACTCTAATATCCCCAATGCTCCTATTGATATGAGATCATAAGCATCTCATTGGGACTGGCTAGGCACTGACTCTGACTCATCTGACTTTGAGGGTAGCTCTCCAATAATGTGATAACATTTTCTTTCAGACACAAAATTACGATACTCATCCCATGTCATCATGGTATGGTATTTCTGTCGAAACAGCCTTAGATAATGGTCCCACATCTGGCAGTCGGGACGGACTACGTTCAGTTGTGCCATCTGTACATCCTCCAAAAGAGCAAAAATATGAACTGGAACAGGGACAAAAAATGCTGCAGGAGGATACATATATGGACCAAGGTAGCCTGTGGCAGTGTACCCACTATAGCCACTAGAGTAGTCTGTGTCAATGGACTCGAGGTGATAGCTATGGCCACCATAGGATCCAACAGACTCTTATGTACACATTCTCTCGAAGTCTGATATCATAGAGTCATAGTTATTGGAGTCCACTGCTGAACCTCCTACATGACCGCCACGACTAATCTTCTACCTTCTGTTATACTGCAGTGGGGCACTATGATTAACATTTTGGGTTGCACCCCGAAAAAATTGTTCCTTCGTGAATGCTATCCCACCACCTCCTCCTCCCTGACCACTGTCACCACCTTCACCTCCTTGAGGTGTGTTACCACCACCGCCACCTCCATCATCTGAAGAAGGACCACCTGCAAATGCAATATGATTTTATGATAGGTTAGCATAAATACATCTGAGGTAATGCACAATACAAAATGATGACCCACCAATAGTCATGGAATCATGGGAGGCGCTATTGGGCAACCGGGGTGAATCCAACGGAGAAGGTGTGTCGTCCTCTGCATTTGGATCCAAGCTCTCTGTATCTGCAATGTCAAGTGGATCTTCAACAAGGGTAGCACCTTTCTTGCCTTTCTTGGATCTCCAACCAGATAACCAATCCTTCTTTTTCTGCACTGGGGGAGGTGGCTCTCGTATAACAATTCCTTTAGTGGGGCGAGATTCCGCTGCACCAGTCTTTTTTGGGCGGGATTCTTGAGCTATCTGCTTCCCCTTTACCAGTTGAGATGATGTGGGAGGCCTTCTAGATTGTGAGGGAGCAGCAACATGGGTAGATGACCCTGTCCTTCTAAATTGTGAGGGAGCAGCAACATGGGTAGATGACCCTATCCTTCTAGATTGTGAGGGAGCAGTAACATGGGTAAATAACCCTGCATGGTGCCACCACTTTGCAATTGCTCGACCCACCTTGTATTTCGGCCCATGTTGGTTTTATGCATCCTCAATCCTAGTCTGCTTGCCATACTCCCTAGGATACACATAAGGGTCCACCTCCTCTATTTGCACACCTGCGGGTCTCTTATTTTGCCTTCCATGTTCTTGTGTGACAGGGGGCCGAGTGAAGTAATCCCCCACATTAGAAAATCGACGGGACTGACTTCCGTCGGCGCCCCCTACCCCTGAGCCACTGCCACTGCCAACCTCATGTTGAGCTATCTGTAAACTGACTCTATAGGCTGCCCTTTGGTCAACTTCCCATGCCTCAGCCCTGCTATGTGCTCTGGCCCGCTTTTCCTACACATCAAGATCAGGTACATATTTTGCGTACATTTCCACTTCATCCTCAATGTCTTCATCTCGTTCCCTTTCTGATATAATTATCTCCTACATGACGGGGACCGTGACTCGTGACGGACGCGGAACGAGACTCGAGACTGCAGACGTCAGCGATATATTGACATCGATTTTATTTTACTATGTATTTTCATTTTAGTAGAGTTTGATTTCGTCAGGTAGAATTAAAAGTCTAATTCTAAGGGAAGTAAGGTTTATTTGCAGATCTGGGACATGGCAGTCATTTGGTCTTTTGTCTTGGGGATATTTTGGTCCATAGAGAGGTGAACAGTAGGGTTTCTACCCTATATATATATGCTTGTAAAGACTTTTTGGGGAGGAGAAGAATGGAATAGAAGATGAGAAGAAAGGAAGTTGTAGGAAGCTTGGAGGCGCTGCCTCGTGTGTGGTTCTCTCTCTCCCTACCCCTCTTCTCTCTCCCTGTCGTCCCTTCTCCTCCCCTCCTTCGTCTACGTTCTGTCCTCTCCCTTCCCCCTTCATCTGGTTTCTCCCCCCCTGTGCGATCCCTGCTCTCCGCTCCCTCTCTTCCTCCTCCCCGGCCTTCGTCCCGCATCAATCTGGTATCAGAGCCCAATGGCGATCCCCCCCTGCGCCATCTCCTCCTCGTCCCTCCTCCTCCTGCGCGAGTTTCCCCCTCTCTCTCGACTCCCCTCCTCTCCCTTCTCTTTCTCCCTTTTCCCCGGAAGCCCCCTACACCTTCCCCCTTCCTGTGCGCTCCTCCCCTTCCCGTAAACCCCCACCCCCTACTTCGCCTTCCCCGTTCTCCCTCTCTCCCCTTCCACTCTCCCAGCGTGAACGCCCCCCCTTCCCCCGTTCTACCTCCCTCTCTGTCTCCACCTCTCCCTGCTCTCTCTCTGGCTCCCGGAGCCCCCCCCCGCGCACGAACCCCCCCCCCTCTTCCCCTGTTCTCCCTCTTTCCCTGTTCCCTCTCGCTCCCTCTCGCGGCTCTCTCTCTCTTTGGGGAGGAGAAGAATGGAATAGAAGATGAGAAGAAAGGAAGTTGCAGGAAGCTTGGAGGCGCTGCCTCGTGTGTGGTTCTCTCTCTCCCTACCCCTCTTCTCTCTCCCTGTCATCCCTTCTCCTCCCCTCCTTCGTCTGCGTTCTGTCCTCTCCCTTCCCCCTTCATCTGGTTTCTCCCCCCCTGTGCGATCCTTGCTCTCCGCTCCCTCTCTTCCTCCTCCCCGGCCTTCGTCCCGCATCACTACATCTCCTTATCCGCCCTCTTTCTTGCAGTCTTCGCTCGAACATGTCTAAGGTGTTCAATCATAAGTTTTTTTTATTTCACTTGGCACCATTTTACAACCTTGTACGTCATGGTAACCTGTTATCCGGCCACCTGTAAGCATGGTTTGGCGTGGCGGATCGAATAGGTCTAATTCGGTCGAATCAGATCGAATCAGGAGAAACCCGATTCGCCCGATTCCCATTGAATTGGACTGATTCCCATGTGAATCGGCCCGATTCAGGCGAATCATGGCGGATCAGGAAAAATCCGATTCGCCCCGATTTCCTGATGCGA
This sequence comes from Colocasia esculenta, assembly GCA_014218235.1. Classification (NCBI taxonomy): domain Eukaryota; kingdom Viridiplantae; phylum Streptophyta; class Magnoliopsida; order Alismatales; family Araceae; genus Colocasia; species Colocasia esculenta. The sequence continues at coordinate 70,508 of JACBKR010000721.1, forward strand.
CGAACCTTGCCTGTAAGGTGCTTCTTCAACCGGGAGACGCCAACTCCTTGTCCCGTAAAGCTACAATAATTGCACTTGAAGTTGTCTACTGCCTAACATAGTGCCATGCTGCCACCCAATATCATCACTAGAGCCCTTCTTCGGTGCCATCTGGAGGGACAAATAGAAATTAAATATATTAACACAAAATTAATTCGAATTTCGGAATTCGGACACTAAAAGAAAGTGTTCTCATATGGTGGAGATAATTTTTTCCATGGACATCATGCAACTCCATTCACACCTCTATAGAGAGTTTGTGAATTTTCAAGTTCTATTTATTTTTTTATAAATTTTAAAATATTTATTAATTATGCGGGAACACAAATTAATTTTAACTCCGATTCATATGGAATCAATTTCTAACCATGATTTAGAAGTTATACATAATATTGCTATCAAATTTTGGTTCTTCAAAAAATTTTAAATATTTTTTTAAATTTTATTCAAAAATTTAAAATTTAGGAAAATCTCCAAATCTACATGAAAAACTTGTAGATCTTGATGAGAAATGGTTGCAAGTGTACACCAATCACTTGCAACATCATTTCCCATGAAGATCTAACTCATACACCAAGAAAAAATCAGAAAAATGAAGGAATATGGTGGCTTACCATCAAACCCCCTTAGAAACTCCAAAAAGTTTGAAGAACAAGGCTTGAATGCCTCCAAATCCACGTCCAAATGGCTTCAAACTCGCGTAGGAACCCTCCCTTAAGTGTTTTGGCATGGAGATCTAGGTTTTTTTTTTTAGAGAAATAGTGAAAACAAGGGGGAGAAACAAGGCTCTGGCCTGCTGTGCTGCGAATCGGGACTATACAGTCCCTTTCGCAGTGCATCGGTCGACACCCTTAAGGGTGTCGGGCGAATCGAATCTGATTCGCACAGTATCGGATCGGATCGGGCGAATCAAGTTCGATTTGCCTGAATGACCGGATCCGGGTGAATCGATGGGAATCATGCATCGAGAAACCTGTGATTTGCATCGATCCCTCCGAATCTGGCTGATTCGATCCGATGCGCCAAACCATGATGAGAGCAAGAGCATGATGATATTAAGTTCAGCAAGAGCACATGAACATGTAACGAGTGAAAAAGAGATAGAATTGGCCATTATCACGAGTAAACACCCAATAGGGTAACATGAACAAGTCAAGTAACTTTATCAAGCATGTATTCAAGAGGGGTGATTCTCATAAATCAATCAAGTAAGTCAAGTACTCATGTGTAATGCCAGACACCCTGGTCAATGAACTCCCACGAGCACATGCACTTTTGGTCGCTCCTCCGAGGACTAGACCGGGCCCTTTAATTGTTAGGCATTGGTTGTGGATCTCATATCCCATGTAATATATAGATAATCAATCAATGGTCATAGAGTTCTAAGAATAAGATGAAAAGTATAGACGAATAGACAAGATTATCATAGATGAGAGAGAGAGAAGATAGAATTTCTTATTATCCAGAAACATACAGTGGGTAATCACGTGAAATAGATTGAGAAAACTCGTGAAAATCAACTGCTGAATAGTACTGTCGGGTATTGGCAATACAATGTTGAATGCGGTCAGGAGCAAGTCGCTTTGCCAAACACGGCCGCGTTTAGAACGCGAGAGTTTTCAATTAGAGACAGTAGGCCGGTCAGAACGTGTTGTACAGGTCTAACATGGTTCCGTGGTGTATGGGTGTTTGTGGTACAACCTGCTTGGCATTTGAGTTTGTTTGATGTGGATGTGAGTAGAGGTCATGAGAGAGAATCATGGGGTACTGTCAAAGATCAATTATACTTAATTAAAATAGTTTAAATTATATTTACTTAACATATAAGATTTCTGTTAGCACGTTTAAAATGTTAACAATCATTAACAATAAGTATATCATAGATTTATAGCATTGTTTAAACGGAAACTAGGGTTTCTGGCCGACAGTCGAAACGCAGTCAGGGTGAGTCCGCGTTTAGAAGATGGTTTCATACCCCACCGTGATCAGGTTAAGTGAAAGCAAGGGGTTCAGTTGGTGCGTTCTGTCTATTGTAGGATTGCGTTTAGAAGGAGGTTAGCGGTGCCACTGCGTTCATATGCAGTGAACCTGTGGGTGATATGTGTTCAATAAAATGCATAGATCTTGTTGTATAAAGTGTGAAAATTGTTAGACCACTTTTAAAATTTTCCTAACATGCTTATAAGCGTACAAAAACAAGGGATTAACATAAGAACATGGATTGAACATGATTTGAGAATAAGAACAAGGGTTCCAATATACATGAAATCGTGGATTTCGGATGTAAAATATTCACAATATGGATGTTAAAAATTGGAGAAAACATGGGGATCATGTTTGTAGCATGAAGGTTAGTCTACAAAAAGATTTAATTAGATTTAGCCCGTAAGAATACCTACATTTGAGCAATTTGGGACTTTAGAGCAGAGACTTTCGAGCAAGAATGAGATGAATTTGGTTCGAGGGCTTTTTTCACCACGAGATCCTCCTCTCCAGTAGCCTCCACACGTCCAGGAAGTCTCCCAACAACAGTATGGGTCGGCTGAGGGAGAGATCAAGGTTTATTTTTAGGGATTGGGGTCCTAATGGGATTCAAACTTAATTTATTATGGATTTTCATCTTTATCTCTATCCATTGAGCTTTCTAATCTTTAACTAGAGTTGGGTTGTGATGGAAAACGTGTTCCCCAAGTTTGGGTAGTGATTGAACACGAATCTGCATCATTATCTTGTGCATTTATGTTAAATTAGCTCATTTTATTTAATGCATAATGTGCATTACGAATTTAATGAGAATTTCTTATTTTATGATTATTTTATGTTCTCTTTTGTCAGTTAACTCTTTTATGGACCATTATTTAATCCATTAGCAACTTTTATTTATTTGTTGATAATTTATTCTTTTATAATTTTTCTATTTATTTATATTAATTACATTTTCGACTTGCTACACCTCTCTTAAAAAGAATTTGGCCTCTCAAATTCGCATGATAACATAGACCGGATCTTGGGAGGGGTTTTACAAGCTATCTTAATGACTATTTTTGGGTTCTTCTTAATTATAGGTTAATTTGACTACCCATAATCTAATGAATCCATCTTTTCCTAAGATGTGAATGAGTATGAAGTTTCAATGTTAAACAAGGGTAGGTTAGAATGAATACCTTCCACCTTACCACCCTCTTCCATTGTTTCTAGTCCCTTGAGTGCCCGTAGTTTGCCTTGTTGCTTTGGGCCATCTTGGTGCTTGTCGTTCAGAGTTTGTTTTTGCATGGGTAGGCATTCATACATCTTATGATCCTTACTCCTACAACGAAGACATGCACCTACTTTCTTCCAGCACTTTGCAATCTTATGCCCCTTCTTATCACAATATTTGTAAATCTCTTTAGGAGAGACTATGGGGTCATCCACCCTGAGCTTCTTTTCTGTGTTTATTCTTTCTCCTTCATTAATTGGCCTTTTCTTCCCATTAGTTGGTTTAAAGTTTCCGGGGCTATCTACTTGTTCTTTCTTAACAATTCTTCCTCTAATCTTATCAACTATCTCAGTGGCATCTTTCAGTAGTTGTGTCTTCTTAACCATCTCAGCATATGTTTGTATATCAAGTGGGGTCAGTTGAGTGATGTATTGGGGTTTTAGCCAATTTAGCAACCGTCCGGCTTTCATCTTCTCAATGTTAACCAGATGGTTCCCACAACTGTCGCTTCTCTTCCCTGGCCTGAGGGCCATACATGCCAATGAAATCCCAAAGGATGCCATTCTGGATGCTTCTGAAGTGCAGAGAGACAACCCACCTGATGATGACCCTCTTCTGAGACACCTCCTCCACCTCAAAAGAATTTCACAAAATCAAAATCCCCCCAAACTTGCCCACTATAGGGGAGCCCACCACACCCTGAGATAACTTGGCGCCCTCAATGCCCAGGTCACTGCTATCCCCTTCCCACTTAGTTTCTTGTAAACATTAGATATCAACCTTGCACTTCCTAATGAGATCCTTCACAGTCGTCTTCTTCTCAGTCCCTCCCAACCCCCTTACATTCGAAGACAGAATCCTCATTGATGGTTGAAGGATGGACCCTCTTCCTTTCCCTCCCCCTCCTCACTGCTCCTACCCACCCTAGTATGGGATCTCACCCCTTTTTTTGATGCTTGCACTCCACTATTTGTTTACCTTCGAGAATGTCTCCTCAACTCTTTTTCAACTGCCTCAAAAGGGATTACCACCAGTTCCGTCACCACCTTCGCATGCTCCATCACAAGGGCTTCAACCTCATTAAGCAACTCCCTAACCTCATCGGACCTCACCGTGCTTCTGCTCCGAGCCTTAACACCATCCTGGATCCCCCTCTCTCTCCCAACTAGCAAGAGAGCGCCCGCCTCAGATTCTCACTTCCAAAACTGTTCCCCCCTGGAAGAGGGTTGAGCGAGGCCCCATAGAGTCTGGCTGCAGGTGACAGGCCTCTGCATGAACGGTGATAGGGGGAATCACTGGCAGTGTAACTCCCTGGACTGCAGCAGCTTCCTCCGCTGCACCAAGGCCCCGGGGACATCCAACAGAGGTAGCTCTTCTTCCGTAGATTGGGCATGATCCTCCATCACAATGCCGGAGCAGTCCGCACAAGGATCCAGCAAGCGCTCTTGACCAATCCTGAAGACCACTGGAGACCACGGAGAGGGATGACCCCCACCTGCTACAGCTTCCTCTAGAAAGAACCGAACCTTCTCCGGACAGCTAAGGAGGTTTGTGGGGGGATCCCCCATCCAAAGCAAGCTCGTAGCGAAGCTGATGATGACCGCAGCGAAGAATCAAGACCGGAGGGGCGTCCCGGCTCTATCGGGAGGGGAAGACAAACAGAAACGGCTCCACGCGGGCCCAAACGTTCAATAGGAGTCGGATGTGGGTAAGCCATGGGCCTTAGGGATGGACCTGAAGACCCCACCGATGGGGACCCGAAAAGCGGTTCATGATGGGGAAGGCTCAATCGGTTGGGAAACTGGTTCGGGAGCCGCAGGGCACACCAGTTCAACCCCTTGAGCCGGCGGGCCATCGTTTGAAATTCGAATGCCTGCCCCAACTGGTGGCCGTACATCTTCTTCCATCTGCCGCAAGTTGGGCTGCCCTAGCTCCTCCGTATCCCACTGCAAGTCTTGCCCCCGATCCTTCAGCCGAACCCGGATGACGAGGGGCTCCTCATCCATCACAAAGGTGATAACAGCAGAGATATCTTCCAAGGAGGCCTCCAAGACTTCCACTTCCACTGAGGATTGGGAAGAGAGGGTTAGGAACTCCAGAGTTCCCCTAACCACACCCCGATGGAGCGCACCAAGAAGGAGACCCCTTCTATATCCCACAGATGCAATGGGACTCCTCCAGGATGACCCACACAAGCATACCCCAGGACTAGGGAAGGTCCCCCGCCTCTTCATCCACCTGTGGAGTCAGAAAAGAGCCCCTTCGGCTGCTATAACCTCGGTCTCCACCAATTTCTCCACCATATGGCCCTGAGAGCCCACCACAAGGAACGCATCTGGGGAGATTTGAGTGACCTCCCAGCAAGCTCCTGACACCGCTAGCAACCTGCGCTTGATGTCCACCGCCTGGACTTCACCTTCCACCATAGATGCAAATAGACTCCTTTGCAGTCGACCCCCCTTCCCCCTCAGGTTATTCCCCGTAAAGATCCCTGGCTCCACAGATCTCTTGCTCCCCACAATGGCTCCCTGCTCCATTGGGGCAGCCCTCACCACCTCCGCATAAGACCTATGCTGGGTCGAGCTATCTTTCTGTTGCAAAGTTGGCGCCAAAGCTGGGCAAATACGGCTGACGTGCCCCCTCCTCCCACATCAGAAGCAGGTCGGCGGGAGGCCGGAGCCGGTCGGAGAGCCTCTCCGGGGAGGTTCCCCCGCCTCCCAAGGGATGTGGTTTACCCCTGACAGAAGCACCATCCCCAGAGCTTCTCTCCAGAGAGAGAAAGGACTAAAACCCAACCCATTCTCCCTACCTACAATTAACATGATTAAACTTAAATAGTTATTGGATGTTTGCTACCTCATTGCAGATAGATTTTGAAGTGATTAACTATGTGTTCATTCAGATGTTATGAGTAGCATGATTATTTGCAGTCTGCTCATTCTTCTACATGTGTCAGCAGCAGCTACCATATTTTTCTCTAATTCATCTGGTACCAGGGAACAGTTGCGAACATCTTGACTGGCTGTACTATAAGTACTCTTTTTTCCTTGTCTTGAATTGTTTGAAGTTCACATGAGCTTATGCTTGTTATCAGCTCTTTTTAAAACTCTGCTGATGTTTTGTGTTTCAAGCCAAAAGGGTTAATAGGTTAGTAGCTTCTAAGTAAAATGCATGAAAATTTTCTTTTGCACATGTTGTTTAGGTCTTGCATGTCAACATATCTTGCACTAACCAGAAGAAATCCCATATCAACAATAATGTTCACCATCTACATGTGCATAATGAGTCTCTCCTTCCGTCATTGATAAAGTATGCATGCTGCTGTGATGAAGATATTTTTCTGTATGTATAATTGAAAAATACACATGATAGTAGTCAGGATTAGAGAGTTACCTAAGGATATTTCTGACACTGGCACAACCATTATGACCACGCAAGGTTTGCTATACTGTGTAACAAGTGAAAGGGAAGAGATGGACGGGAGGAATGATCCTGAAAGGCATGTTACAGGGAACGGTAATGACTAGGCAACTGAGAAGTCTCAGGTTGTGGGGGAATGAGGGATGCATGACAGTAACAACTTATTCAGAAGCATGCATCAACAGGATTCCATTGAATAAGATGGGTGATGGGTCAAGTTTTGGTGAGTCCTGCTGCTACAACTGGCGTTCTATGGAGGCAGGAGGGCATGCTGCAGACATGGCTGCCCTCTGAACCTTGTGCTGAGTCTGCTGACCTCCTTCAGGTTTGGAGGATATGCGGTGATTGAGGTTGGTGGATTTTAAAATGTCCTGAGGTTATTACGTGGGGGTGGAGGATAAGGGATTCTCCCCTCAGTGTTGAGGGCAGCTGCTGTTAGGGTGAAGACAGTTACGTGGATGAACAGGACCAGATATTCGACACCAAATTGGTGGTCCAATTAGGCTTGGAGGTATTGATTGCTGTGAAGAGTAGGTCAATGAACCGGATCCGGGTCGGATCCTCAGTGATCCAAACCCCGGATCCGAAACCAACAGATTCTGATCCGACCCGGATCCAGAACTAGTCAATTTTTCAGATCCGGTTTGGATTGGGATCCGAAATTATCGGATCTGAATGCGGATCTTACCTGAGACAGATAATTTTAAAAATATATTAAAAAATTCTAAAAAATATTTAAAATTCAGGTACACTCAACAACAACATTTTGAATTCGGATCTGGATCCAGATCTATGATTCTACATGTAAATTGTTTCTTTAAATACAATAGAAAATTCTACAAAACATCTTAATTTTTTAAAAAAAATCAGAAGGGACTAAGGAGATCGCCACTGCTACTGTAGAAACCCTAGAAGGCTGCAACGCCAGCGATGGGCGACCAGAAATGGGAGATGGGAATTTTCACTTTCAAGTCACAGAAGATCTGTACAATGCAAGATTATTCGTTACTAGTGCAGTGTTTAACAAGAAATCTGCAACTGAGAGATAGATACAGTGATTATGCATGAAACAAGAAATAATGAATAAGCAACTCGCATAAAACAAAACCCTGATGGAGAAGGATAGAGAACAAAAAAATGAAGGAGAAGAATATCAGTCTTGAAGCTCGGATCATGGGGGGAGAAAGATGACCCCCGACAACAAAACCCACATACAGTAAGCTAACAAAAACAAAAACCCAGAGCACCTAACACCCCCAACATGGTGCTAAAAACTAACCTTCTGAGTTTTGGTCGCCCTAACGCAACACTTTTTTTGGAAACAGGGGATTGATTAAGAGCAATGAACCCCCAATCGATTTGGAGTTCCCCAATGAGGGTCCTCTTGTCGATGTCGAAGCAGAGGGGCCCCAAGATCTAGAGCAGTGGCCAGAAGATGTTGGAGGGGGTGGTGATGGGACATGGAGTCCGGGAAGGAGCTAAAGGCGATGCCAGGTTCCTCGTCGGTGGGGAGGGCGCCTGAGTTTCTACACCGGCGGATGGCACTCCTCCACGACCTGCCCTTGCTCCAGGTCAAACCTGGTCACACAAAAAGCTAACACCCACCGCCGCAGGGCCTCAACGTCCGGCTCCACCAGGGAAACCTGCCGCTGGCCGCCGCCTCCGCCCTCGGGGAGGCCAGTAGGGGGTTGCTTCATGGAGAAGGGTAGGGAAAGGCTCATCTATGGCTCCATCGGTGCCACCCCGTGTCTCCGATCTCAGCAGCGATTTTGGTGGTGCCGAAGCTTCCTCTGCCTCATTACTGGGTTGCTCGGCGCCAGGGTAGGAGGGATTGATTGCGGCGAAGCTAGTGACTTTTGGATTCTCTCGCAGCACCTCCACGGCTCCACCGGAGGTGGCCGCCACTGTTGCGGATGAGGAGGGACAGCAGCACAGCCGCCAAGGAGGAGAAAAAAACCCTAGGGTGGAACGGGATGGGAAAGGTGGGAGATGGAGTTGCCTCTCTCCGGATCGGGTTTGCGGCGCCCCGAAATATAAATCTGAAATGACAATTTCGGGGCAGGAAGGAGCGCTCCGAAACCGAAGAAGCAGCCACTTTCGGATCAAAATAATGACCCGAATCCGATTTTAATGTCCGGATCTGGGTCGAATTTTTGGATCCGGAGGATCCATTGACACTCCTAGTGAAGAGGCATCCATGGTGAGTTGTTCAGACCAGCAGAGGATCTGTCAGGTGACTGACTAAAGTTTTCGGTAAGTCATTTGGGCTGAAAATTCAGGTACTTCAGAGATCATAAAACCCCATACTGATTTTGGAAAGTGGGCTTGCTATCCAAAGGAGGAGCTTTCTTCGAGCAAACAGGAGGATACTAGGTAGTGCAGCAATGTTGGAGTGCTGTTGATTGTGCAGCCTTCAGTCAATGAGCAGCATCTCTGCTAAAGCCAGTACCTGAGACATCAACACTGCCAGATATGGCAGATGTAGTTAAGAGAGTGATAAAACATCAGGTGCAGCATACGTTTGTTCTGATGAGGGCATGGTAGAGATGCTTTGGTAGGGGAGATGGGATATCGGGGATGCCTAAGGTGCCGATGATGTTCTTCTGCCAGTAGGTGGTAATGGGGTGGTGGTGGAGGGAATTCGTGGTGTACCAGTGAGGAAGCTGGTGTGGATTCAGATAAAGGAAAGGCACAGCTTGCATTATCTGATGGCATATAACCAACTGATCAGTCATGAGGTCCTGGATGGTACTGATAGAAGGCTGCAGGTGATTCCATTCAACAATTGGATTTCAGATCTCTCTTCCTTACCTTTTACACTTATGTGATTCTCATCACAACTTTCTGAAGGAGGAAACAGAGTGGTACAAAAGAATAATATACTGGATAGACAGTTAAGTTATGGAAGGAGGGGAGTTCCGGAGACTTCATTCCATTGACCATGCTTAGAGTGGATGGAGATGAGGAATTGTTAGATGAAACCAATGAGAATGTGGAGACATTATGTCATTATCTAGGATCTACGTTTCTTGAATAAGGAAGTTGTCATTGAGAAATTCCTCAGAAAATTCAGATGCAATCTAAACCTCACTCTGAATTGGAATAAAGGTTGAAGCAGTGGAAGAAACAAAATTGGGAAAAGAGGGTTGAGCTTTGTTGAAGCAGCACAGCTCGGAAGCATCAGACCTCAAAAGAATGTAAGGAGAGTCATTATTCTTCAAGTTCTTTTAAAAAATGATGACATCTAATCACTTCTCAATGTTAATAAGTTGGTCAATTGAAATGTTAAACATTTGAATGGGGATGAGAAAGAACAGGAGGCTCAACACTGATATCTTCCGTGTCCAAGAGACAGAGATGGCAGATAATCAACAGGGATTCTGTTCATAGGGTAGGTGGGTATTGGCTGCAAGAGATGGGGGATTCTTTTAGCATGGTTTCTGTGCAAGGATGAAATGCACAAATTAAGAAATGGTTCAAATTTCTTGCTTAAGGAGTGGCTCCGTGATGGCCTCCATCTACCAAAACTTGAAAGGTCTAAGGTTCAAACCCCACTGGGATAAGGTAGACAAGGAATTTAAAGGGTGGCTATAAATAGGTTAGTGTATGAAGCAGCTTTCCAACAAAAGAAAACTGCAAGAAGGGCCTTCAAACCAGCAGAATGAAGAAAAGAATGGGGAGGATGCCTTTTATTGTTATGGACCCTAGAAATAGTAGAGAGCTGTATTTCTGCAGACAGTAGACAGAAATAAGAAAGTCTTTATTGCACTTTGTATGTGGTATATGTGCACATGGTCTGGATGAGGAGATTTCAATATGGTAAAGTTATCCAGGGGAGATACCTAACCAACAACTGGGCTCCTGAAACAGCTTTTAGATAATGGATTGGTATGATGTAAAATTTTGAGATAGAGTTACCTACAATAGAAACTACTTGGTCCAACTCTAAGGCAAGATATCAGATTTTCAGCAAAAGACCTTCGGTGGTAGTTTCAAATTGCATACTATAATCAATACTAACAAATACCAGAAGGTGGACTAAATGTAGGCTTTACTGATATGAGATAGTGTGTGCATCGGAAGGAGTTATATGATGTGGTTAACAAGTGGTGCTCTAAGGGCCTCAAGGTTCTTGCACTGGATTTAGCCACAAAATGAAACATATAAGGGATGACTAAAAGATATGGGCATCATCCCTTTGGAGCTATGATTGAAATTAGACATCTCTTAGAAAAGTATGAATTTGTTTGAAGAATGATCAAGACAAGTTGTAGGATGAGCAAATAATGCAGCAATACTAACTGTTATCTCAATAGAATTACAAAAATATCAGTACCAAAGCTTACTTGAGGAGGCTGACTTATGATATCAAAGGTGTTTTTTGATGTCTTGAATTCTCCATATTAAAGAGTATATGCAATGTAATCTGCATGTAACACTCATGTCAACGGATTAAAAATCTTTAAATAGAGTCATTGAAGTTACCATGCTGAGTTTGTCTGTTATCAGATTAAGGGTCCTATAACAGCCATGACTCTCGCAAGAACTGACTCTATCAATTTTTCATTCGAATTTCAGATCGGCCTTGAGCGGATCATAAGCAGTTGATGGAAAGATTTTCAAGATTATTTGTGTCTATGCATGTAGCAAACAAGATGTCAATGGAGTATGGATCTGAGAGTCATTAAAAAAAAAGGATTGTACGTCCTTGTATAAATAAACAGAAGTAGTACAATCAGAGGAGGATAGGAGAATTTTCTCAACCTCACATGGAAAGACATTAAAACAGTCTAGCTGAGAGTCACTCTGGAATATGAGATTTAAAAGATATCTCCAGGGTTTGGATATTGAGACTCCTCTTAGGGCTCTATCCTACACATGTTCAAACTACAGGAGAATGAATATGCAAAACCCTTAGGAACCTGCTCTATCTTACACAAGTTCAACATAGGCTGGGGTTTTAGTTAATGGGAAGAAATGGAGATGTTTGGTGGAGACTTCTCAGTTTGCTTAGCCGTTTGAAATTTTCCTTTTTGCTCTTCTTTTTGTTGAGGGGGGGGGGGGGGGGGTATCTATCCTACAAACATCCCAAGCTGCTGGGTTTAAGACATCGGAAGAAATGCAGATAGGGGTTTGATGGAGACCATAGTTTGCTCGGCAGTTTTAATGCTCTTTTTCCCTGTTTGGGAATTTTGGGTGGTGTGCGGGGGAGAAGTGGGGCTGGATTAGGTGTGGAATAATAATTTGCAGTCTTCTTTATAGTGGAAGGTAAGCTGAAAGTGGTTACTACCCGTGAGAAATGTAGAGTCTTAATTGAGAGATGGAGACGTTCATTGAAGCAAGAGTAGGATATCTTGAATTTGAGCTTATCGTCTATGCTATGTGAAGGAAAGAAATAAAAGAATCTTCACGACTTGGTTCAGACAAACAGCTTCCCATGTATGGCTTTTACATTTTACTTTAATACCTTCTCACCTATGAAGTTTCGCATATTTTGCATCTGTACTCAGTTGTCTTGATCCTTTGTTCAATTTGTCAACTGACAGGTGTAGTGCGCATGATGAGAACTTTCTTAATGAACATTAAGATCTTCACTTTCTAAAAAAGCATCAAGTTCTTTTCAACTAACTTCTGCCCATCATGTCCCATAATATGAATAAATCTAAACCCGTAAGATCAAGTCGTTAAATGATGATATTGTAATATGGTTCCTAAAACCTAACGAATTGTTGAATCTATTCTCATACATTCATTGGTGTTTCATGCGGCAGCTATGTATAGATGGCATGAGTTTTTATAATTATGCTTTGGGCCTGTCGCAATAATGGGGTTGGCTAACTAAAATTTTTGTCGTGTCCTCAACTGACATGCATTTCTGTTCTTGTCACGGTGCTTTTATGGTGTCTTTTTTTTTTTGTTTTTTGACAATTTACGAGTCCAAACAGATTTGTATCCGATTCTATAATTCTTGTGTAACTTCTTACTGTCGTTCTGCAACTGGAAGCTCAACTCAATGACAATTCTGGAAGAAGTCAGTCCAGTGATTTAGTGATGAGATGACCACTAGCATTTTCCTTTTTAAGTTCATGAATGCGACTGCAGATGGACGATTTATCAACCAAAAGATGCATTTTTTCTGCGTAGCTTTTGGTGATGCACACTTGTTATTTTTGTTTCTCGTTATTTTTATTTTGTATCCTGTTATACGTTAGTTGGCTGCATGAGAGCTTCAGAATGGTGCGTTGAATCCGATTATTTCTCTCTCAATCTCTAGGTCGTCGAGAGTGGTGGGAAGACTATTGAGATTGCCGTGATGACCAAAGAACATGGACTCCGCCAGCTCGAGGAAGCAGAGATCGATGCGTTGGTTGCTGAGATCGAAGCGGAAAAGGCCGCCGCGGAAGCTGCAAAGAAGGCTGGGACCCCCAAGGATTCATGAGTCACCGCGGCCCCATCCGCTTTTTTGGATATAAACCATCAGATATCTAAGATTCATCTTGTTTCAAGACACATTTATGCTAGGTCTTTGTGCCACTCATGCAACTTTCATCATTTCTATTTTGGTAAAGAGACTTTTTTGAGTCTGAGCCATTTACAAAACCTACCCTTTAGAGACATTTGCTTCTGCTGGTTGGCAATGTCCATGTACTATATTTTGGTCTCTCCCTACCTACTTGTCTCCTTAACCACAACTTTACCGAGTACTAAAATAGTAACACCGAATGAACTTGGGTTCTGAACGTGCATGCCTCGACAAGGATAGAGCCAGTTCAACTAGATGAGCGTCTAGTTGGGTGAGTTAGGGTTTGGCGGGTTGTCCGGGAAAGCGATGTGCAACTATCGGTCTGTTAATGTGCGGACTTCGTGGATGAGGGTGACCATCGTTCTTATCGGCTGGCAGAGTTGTAAAAGCTGATGCTGGCCGAGCACATCAGTATCGCTCCTGGTCCTTGCTCTTGGTTCAAGGAAGGAATTCCATCTGCTTGTAGGCCGTTACGTGTTTAATTGGGTGTGACCCAACAAGCCAGGTAGCTGGGGATTTGGAGGAGGATATGATATGATCTACTAGGCTTGTGAGATAATTGAAGCTTGAAGTGACAACATTAGGACCACGAAAATTTCTCTGATTCACACCAACACTCGGACCAAATCAGCAGACAGTATTTGTGCTACCTTTTGGAACTGGGTCTAGACGCCACCCTTTGGGATTGGATTCTCTGGATGCTGCACCCGCCCCGGCTGAGCCAATATTTTCGAGCTTTCCGTTCATAGAACTAGTGGAATGATGTTCTGCGTCTATATCTAAGCAGCCACATTCTAATCTGGATAGTTTCAATATAAAACATGATTTATTGAAAAGAGTCGTACATAATTCACAAAGACATCACTTAGTCACAATTTAGTCTTAATGTTTGAAGGAATCATCATCTTCTCAAAGAAGAGTTATTCATTTCTATATTATATATATATATATATGTTATTTTTTTATACAGTATCTTAAATTAATTTTTGAGGGTTCATAATTAACATTTACAAAATTCAGACCAAGTAACATCGCCCGGAACAAAAAACTAGAAATGTCAGCCTCAAGTGATTGAGTTGCTGCTCTCTTGCTAACGATGCGTATTTCGTGAGTAAGATTTTTCTTTGACCTGACAATCTTAGTTTGTTCTCCTTGACATTAACACCCATCTAAAACTCGACCCAATTAGTTTCTGCCACTAAAGCCTTCCCTTGATGGAACAGTTCTATTGTAGAGATCAATTACTTTGCTCTCGTTACCAGCAGGTCTTCGGAAAAGTACCCCTCTATTCTGAGTAGGCATGGCTTTGGAATCTAAAAGTTATTTAGACGACAGCTGAACGGAGAGACAGTGACAATTTTCTTCTCTAGCAAGAAAATAAAATTTGCAGACCTTTTCATTATTATTTTGAAGATGAAAAGAATAGCACAAGGAGCTTCTTCTGCCCACCTAACCTGTAGAAAAAGGTGGGGAGGTAGGTAGGTGAATGCTTAGACAAGGAAGACCTTAACCACTTTCGGATTGATCACGGATTTCGGTGCTTCTGTTGCTATTATCTGCCATCTGTTGTTAAATCTAATCTTCACGGGCATGCATGGGGCTGAATGAGATCTTCTGTGCTTTCTTTCTTTTTGTCTTCTAGCCTATTTTTTAAAAGTATGAATTCATGAACAACGGGGATTTTTCATTTGAGACTCTTCCCATGCATTAAGATCTGAGAGTTCTATATATGAATCTCATGGACAACAAATATTGCATAATACAAAGCAACACTATTTTGTCTAAAAATCTTCAAAATGATGGCCTTCCCTGCAGATGAAATTGTCGAAGATCATCAGTGAAGCGATTAATATATATATGGAGAACCTTATAAATACTTAGCTATATATTGACGCGAAGGGAATTCAATTTTATCACAAGACTGTACGTTGAACGATATTCGAACCCGGCCACTACAAGTCTGACAAAGGGGCGCCTCCATTGGAAGATCCGCATGAGAAAAGTATGAATGTAGAGCACTTCAATCTTTTCGAATCTTCCACATATATATATATATATATATATAAAGATGCCATATAGACCGAAAAACTTATTGAACCATATCCATGGCCAGATGGGGATTGTTGTTTCGACGTTACAATTCAACAGTTGCGTATTGCTGGATCGTTTTGTCATCGATGCTATATATGTCAAGTTGAGAGTAGGAAAAAGGAATATTAAATAGTTTCCTTCAAAGCAATTTTGAACATATATATGGTCGGATGTCTTCCAAGTGAAAAGACACATCCACGTCATTCCACCAAATATGTTCATGTGAATGGCTTATAAAGCTAAGGCCGCGGTCATTTTGTATAGGAGTTTTTAGGTTTCTTACCACGTTACTGTGAGGTAGCAAACGCATCACACTTGAGTAGAATAATAATCATATAATAAGTAGACTATAAACACCATTGGAAAGCCACGTGAAGTGTATCGCTTAATTTTCCTCTATACTTATCCTCTATACTCCAACTATTTGCCAAATAAGAGCTATATTTGTTGCGTACTTTTGGAGTATATTTCCTTGTACCTTAAGCTCCTAATAAATTGCATACAATAATGTGATTTATGAAGCAAAAAAAAAAGTCTGAAAGAAGTACTGTGAGAACAAAAGAGCATTAATTTGCAGTTTTCTTGGAAGTTTTTTTTACTTCCTAAATCTTGTCGATCTCATAGGGCCGGAAACGTAGAAATTTAGGATGCATGTAATAGAATTGCACTAAAAAATGTGTCGCAATTATTAATTGCCAAAGTATACATCATCTGAACTTATTGGTAAGAAAGTATACATCATCTGAACTTATTGGTAAGACGGTAGAGATTAGGGCGGCATGTCGTCTCAGTTGTGTCCAACACGATACGTTAATTTGTTCGTCTGTTGTTATATATTGCCGGTTGTGCTTTCAAGTGGGACAAATCTGCATGCGTCTCTCTCTCTCTCTCTCTCTCACACACACACACAAGTAGATACATATAGATCGAGATTGTCTCTGTCTGTGGTCGATTCCAACTCAATTAATAAAATTCAGGAATATTATTTTGCAATCCATCGGACGACGAGCAGAAGAGACCAGGATCCATTCGTGAACTAAAATGCAGAAAGGCACAGGATATAAACAACTAGATAATATTATTGGAGACCCATATGATCTGCTTCTGTAATTCCTTCATGAACTAATATATATTAGGTCTCGTTTGTCTGCTCCACCGGGGTGTCCCTTCTGGGGGTTTCTAATGAACGTGGAACTTTAACTCTTCTCTTGTCCCCGGGACTTGTGCATTTGTCCTCGCCAGGGAGGCAGAGAGAGAGGAGGAGATCAAGCATATCAACTAGGAGATCTCCAACCACCCTACGAAGAGGCTTAAAAGTCTTTAGTTTCCTTCTTTTGTTATTCGTTTTCAGCTTTCTTTGTCTGCACTATGTTTTATCTCTGTGTTAGCTAGGCCGATTGGTACGATCAAATTAAGTTGAGAGAAGAAAAAAAAGGTGGTGTACGTAGATCCCTTGAAATGTATTATTGAGTGAGGTGGGCATCATTAGAAAAGAACTCTTCACATGGATTTTTTAAAATCTAAAATTTAAAAATATGAAAATTGAGAAAGATTTTGTGCGCACTTTCAAAAGTACACAAAGTGTAATCTACATGGATAACTAACCAATGTGGCACCATCCACATAGTCCATGTGACATCTAAAAAAATGGTGCCACATGGGCTAATTGCCCATGTGGAGTGCACTTTGTGCACTTTTGAAAGTGCACAAAGTCTTTCTCTATGAAAATTTTGTTTTTGCACAATATTTAGTGTCCCTATCTGTACTCTATCACACTTATACTTACACCCAGAGAAGACGTGCATGCATGAAGAAATTAAAAAAGACTCACTAATGAAAAAGGGTCCAAGAACTTCACATGCACATCTTATTCCTTAAGACCAACAATAGCTTCTCATGGTGGAGAAAAAAAATAGCAGCGCTAAAGTTGAGTTACAAAAAATGACAACCATTTTCTATTGATCTACTCATAAATCATCTCCATATTACAGGGTAACAGAAGATATATATATATATATATATATATGTTAAAGGAAAAAGAGAGAAGGATAGGACGACTCAAGCTAATAATCTCCATCTGCATTAATCTAGATGTTCCATTATTATCACTGTGAAGCTCTAGCTAGAACATGTATCTAGCTATATATGAAACCTTCAGTCGCCCAACAGCTCCCACTCTCCTCCTCCAACTCCCCACCCCCGGGGGCCGGGGGGCTTCCTCATAGCTTCATGTCAAGGTCTCTAAAATCCAACAGTACTCGCCTCCCGAGGCCAAGAACTGGCTCATCCTTGTCGCAGTTGCACTCCCTGCTCTTCTGCGGACCCAGAATACTGCAGCCGAAGCAAAGACCTCTCCCCCTCCCTTCGAAGGTCCCCGAGGAGCTCTGCAGCCGCTGCTGCTCGTGAGGCATGGTTATGCACAGGTCGAGGTTCAGGTCGGGGAGCGGCGTGGGGTCCCGCTCCGGTGCCGGCGTCTGTGACGCGGCGGACGACGAGCACCGCTCCTGACTGCTGCACCTCTCCTCCTCGCGCAGCAACCCCCCCGCAACGACGGCCTTCTCATAATCGCCTTTATGATCGGTGAAGGAGATGGAGACCTGCGAGATGGGTCGGTGCGTGGAAGGGTCGATTCCGCTGCTGAGCAGCTTCCTCCTGATGTGCGTGTTCCAGTAGTTCTTTATCTCGTTGTCCGTTCTTCCGGGCAGCCTTGAGGCTATGAGTGACCACCTGCATGGATATATCGAGCCAATTATATCATGTATGCTTGTTCTAAGAAGATATCATCTGACCATATATATACGGGATCAGATCTCTGATGGGTTACGTTCAGAAGGGAAATTAAAGGCGGGTTTTTTTCCTTCTTTTTTTGGGTTGTTGGGAGGTGCTCACTTGTTGCCGAGGAGGCCGTGGAGCTTGATGATGAGGCCGTCCTCCTCGGCAGTGAAGTTGCCGCGCTTGAGGTCGGGGCGGAGGTAGTTGATCCAGCGGAGGCGGCAACTCTTGCCGCAGCGCAGCAGGCCGGCCGCCTTGGGCAGCGAGCGCCAGCAGCCCTCGCCGTGCTCGCGTATGTGGGCGACCAGGAGGTCGTCTTCTTCCTTTGTCCACGCGCCCTTGTTGATGTGGGCTCTCTCGCAGCATGGTGATCTCCCCATGTACGTGCTGCTCTGGACTACGTCCCTAGCCAGAAGTCGTTCTCTCCCTCCAACCCCCACACCCCACCTTCCCTTTCACTCCTGCTATCACCCCCCCTCCTGATGTGCGTGATCCAGTAGTTCTTTCTTTACTCATATATTGAAAGTTGTTGAGTTATATAGATAGGTATAGAGATAGAGAGAGAGAGAGAAGGTTGGGGCGTCGTGGGTGGGGTCTGCAGAGGGGCCAAAAAGAGGTTGGCACCTGGGTCTTCTAGAAATGAATATGGTATCTTAACATCAGTTTTTGACAGATTTTTTTTAACACAACCCTCTTCTTTAGAAAGTGCCAGCTCTCAATATATATTTACTGTCAAACAACTATTGTGACATTTTTTATTTGTTGGTGTCAATTTTGATGTTAATTAAGAAGCTGTATTAATTACCAATTTCCTTCTAGAAGAGAGGTTGGTGAGTGAGGAGGGGTGGCTGGTATATATATAAGCTTCCTTTGTAAGATGACATCAGTACATCATGACCACGAGTACTTAAAGAAAGGCATAGGCCCATGGGATGGTGAGAGCATGCATGTTGCCCAGAGAAGTGAGCTCATTAATTCATTATAAATATTGGAATCGCACTGGTGAGATTGGCCGGCCTGTTCTTACTTCCTACGTATACGTAGCTCTCTCTCACACTCAAAAAGCAAGGCTAGCTCTCTCACTTCATATATAATAACGCAAACTGATCATACTTTGAATAGTTTCTTTTTTTTTTTGAATGAATCGTCAGTATCTTTGTTTGATAGTAATTAAGGGGAAGAAGAAGGTATATATCATCATGTTAGAGAAGGCCATTAATGTACTTCTTTCTACCGCAACACCCATTTGGAGAGAAGTTTCGCACGGTGCCCAGTGTAGCCATTTTGCCGCGCGCAATACGGGCCATTTGGAAAGAAGTTTAGCACATTGCCCATTTTGTTGGCAGGGGGCGGGGTAAAGGAGGGGAGGCATGTGTGGGGTTTGTGAGAGAGAGAGAGAGAAAGATCAGAGAGAGAGAGAGATGTAGGAGGAAGGAGACAGGATGGGGAAATTAATGGGCACAAGACTGATCAAAGGGAAGTTTACGTATAAATTTGCGATTTAAGATAAATGTCAGTCAAAGTATATATAGGCGTACGTGCAGAATTTTAAATAATTAGTAAGGTTGCTGAACATGTTTTTTTGTATAACTGGGAGAGAAGGGTGAGTGGCACTAGAAAGGAGGTGCAGTACTAGGAGTGAGCCCACTCTTTATCAACCAACATTTTGTTCACCAACCAAAAAGTGACTTGGAGTCTTTCAACAGCCCCCCAATCCAAAACACAGTGGTGAGCCCACTCCATCAACCAATCCAGTCCCCTAAACATCCCCCTATCCCTGGTGATGGTTAGGTGGAGGGGCCAACAACATGGATGGTGAAGGGGGTACGATCTTTGATGGGCTGCTATGATAAAGGGGGGCTCCCAACATGGCTTGTTCCTAGGGTTGCCAATGGATATCTGTTTTCCGACTTTTCGATCTTTTCATATCTATTTTTTCGTTTTTAATTATTTTCTATTTTTTATTTTATTTATCATATATATATATATATAAAAATCTTATTTCTTAATATTAAAAAATTTTAGACTAAATTTTTAACTTCTCCTTAATTTGTAGATAGAATCTAATTAACTTGTCTCTTTCATAGTATTTATTATATCTATTATTATGGAAGACATCTCTTTTACCACTACTCCTAATACTTCATACATCAATTATTTGATCCTATCAAATATTTTCGATTGCTTTCTGTTTCTGATCTATTTTTAAATTTTTTTTATAAAAAATAGATGCGTAAAATATCATTTTTGGTTCTAACTCTGATTCGTTGGCAGCCCTACTTGTTAGAAAGTGGGCTCAGACCCTAATCCATCTAAAAATTGGGCACTTCTCATGTTGTCCTGGAACCTTCATGGAACACTTACTATAGAGGAAAAGTTCTTCTAGAAGGGGGGAGATCATGGGGATGGGTGTGGTTGTAGTTGTGGTGGATGCAGTCTCCTTGGTTACACCTTCCCACAAACCCACACCCTTGTGGTGCAAGTTTAGCTGGTGGTTGCCGTACGAGTCATGTTAGGTTACTACTTTTTTTTTTTCTTTTTTCCCTTTTGTTGTTATCCTTCTCCACAATGAGGCATGGTGTTGCCCACTACACATGGACTAGCTAGGAGTCCCCCAACACTCTTCCCTCTCCCTTTCACCTCTTCCCCTCACCCTCACTGCCCTCCACCAGGCTGCAGGTGAAGGAATCTTCCTCCATCACAGGTTCAAATGAATGGGAACCTCATTGAAACTCCACCTTTTCTTCTCTTGAGTATATTAATCCTTCCCAATATTAAAGTTCAGGTTAGACTCCACAGATATTTCGATCAATTTGGGGTGGAGGGTAGCTGTCGGTTTAATAACACTGCCCATCGGATGAAACTAATTTAGAATGGAGTTTGGTATCATGTGATTCAGCTGGAAAGGTAGCCTTCAAATGTCCTAACTTTGGCAGTTGAGAGGACAACATCCTATTAAAACACAGTAGGTACTTATCATCATTGCTAACCAGAAATGGATTCTGGGGCGTGGGGGTGATTGCAGGCTGCCTCACCTTACCTGTTTCACATGTGAAAATAAGTATTTGTCTTGCTCATGTCTGAGTACGTAGGAAGAGCAGAATGGTGGTTGGTGATGGGACTTAACTTTAACTTGGTATTGGTTTATCTAATTCATGTGATCTGCTTAAGAAATTAGTTATAGAAATATTATTAAAATTAGTTAATAAATCATTTCAAATTTTAATATTCTAGGTGTAGTTTTTAATTATTGATGAGACTGAAGAGAAAATCCATTTATCAAGTGGTTCAGCTGATAGCTGTCGACCTAATAATACGAGCTATATATTGCCTCTATGTCAAGACAATTCAGCATTTTGACATGATCTTATCACCTCTGCACTTCCTTCCCAAGTCCAATGTGATGAGACTTGTCATCCGGTTTACCTGTAATTACAGTTCTTCAGGAGTTCGCATATATAGCAATAAAGATGAGATGGTACGATTGAACCGACAAGTAGCTGAAACAGTTGAACCGCATCATAATTGACGTATTTGACCTCACGAAACAGGAACTGGCCGATAGAAGCGCGCGCTCTACATCTCTCTTTTGTTGAAGATATATACCTATCTAGTACCGTAGCATGTTACATTGATTGAACAACCAAAGGATGGAAGTTGTTGGCCTCTTTTAAAGACAAGAGCCAGAGATCGGGGTCATCCGGGCATCAATACTCCATCAATCATGGCCGACAGCATTAGTTGTAATGGAAGGCATCTAACCATGGCAACAAGCTCTGTTTTACAAGTTA
Organism: Colocasia esculenta; assembly: GCA_014218235.1. Classification (NCBI taxonomy): domain Eukaryota; kingdom Viridiplantae; phylum Streptophyta; class Magnoliopsida; order Alismatales; family Araceae; genus Colocasia; species Colocasia esculenta. Next base: position 92,343 of record JACBKR010000721.1, read on the forward strand.
CAGCCACAGCCGTAAGCATGGCAAACGGCGGGTTAGAACCACTAGCATACGTTTCTATTATTCTTACTCCAAAGATTATCCGACTGACAAAAAATATACATTTGTCTTTAAAATCATTGGTTCTAAAACTAGCTAGCTCTGAGTTCTGAAATTGTATGCTTCTTGAGGAACACACACAAAAACACTCTTGGATACTGATTCTTGATCGGAACTTAGATTTCCAAAAAAAACACGAGTCAGCAAGATTTTGGATTCCAACAACTTCCCCAAAACAAAAGAGGATTCTAAAGCACTCCGGACAAGGGCAATTTCAAACGACCCATTCTTCAGACCACCGAAGAGCGATAGATGCAAGTGAGAGAGGAGGCTCAAGGTCCTGGAGGATATTATTCTTTAGTGACCGGCAACAAGTCACATTAATGATGTAGTTGTAGTAAAGATAGAATCGGGGTGACTGAAATAAACTACTAAAATTTGGTAAAAAATCTCCAAAGCAGTATTCAACTCCATGATATCAATTCAGCTGGACCACATCGAACTGCACAATAGAGTTCTGAGTTTGAGATTATAATCTATCATCTTCACCTAATTAGATCTTGACTGTGGCTTAAGGTCTCATAGTCAAGGGCAATCAGAAGGATACAAGAAAAGGAACGATGTCGTTTTCCTGAGCTGCCTTACCACTCAAATATATGCAGGTATTTGCTTTATCATTCTTGCCGTTCAGGTGTCGGATTGTAGCTTATAAAATGCCCTTTTTGTTCCACGGGGGCGTCTCTTCTCTGGACGCAGCTAACCACCCATAACGAAATGATCATTCCTTTATGTTTCGTTTGTCACCAACTTTTCCGACATTTCCTTCCTTTTCCTAAACTGTGAACACAACTTTCCAGCTTTTGTTGGGAATATGAAAGCAAGGTGTATGTAGAACTATGATACTCAATGAACAAATAACTTGAGCAGTCTTTATGCACTACCATCTTGGATCATAAACCGCCACCTGTGTAATACAGAACAATTGCCCAACAAGCATCCTGTTCGGTTGGCCTCTCATGCTCCTTGGGCTCATTATTTCAGATTCCTGTTTTAATAACCTCAGACTCACAGGATGTAAACAACGATCATGGCCAGGCCACAATCGTACTTCATTCCAATGGATCTATGCAATCAGAAAGGCTTCTGTGGTTTTTGAGACCGGCATGAAATCTACTTCTTCCTAGATACTTCATAGAAGTAACTTAGGATCACAACAGCTGCAGCAACTGCAACTCCAACAGCACTCTGCGTCAAGACTGTGGCGGTACGTGGTTCAGATTTGGCAGCAGATTTCGGAGTGAAGCCCAGTTCAGAGAGTTTCTTGTGTGATTCAGCATAGTCCTTGAAAAATGCATCCTCATCCTGAAAGAAAAACAATGATAATGATAAATTAGTCTCTGAAAATAACTCACTAGCTGACTTTTATGCAGTTGCACTGTTTCACACTGTCTCCCCACCCCCGACAACCAAAAGAAATGAATAAAGAGGTTGAGCGTTTGGCAACAGGGCTCTGGAACCCACCCACAGGTTACCAAGAATGAAAAGCAGGACAGACCTTACCTCCAAGAGTCCAAAGGAATAGATTAACGGTGTGCTACTTCGGCTTACTCTTTGTGTGTGTGTGTGTGTGTGTGTGTGTATATATAGTTCCAGAGGCCTAGCGTCCTCTCCCTTTAGTCACCAATCTGCGTGCTATCAGGAGTTGTTTGGGATGAGAGGTGAATCCCAAGTTTGGATGACCAATCCCTATAATGCAGCACGCTTATGTTCATCTAGAGAAGCCGAAAGGTGCTTCCAATGACAATATGCATTAAAGGCAACCCATGATTTGTCTACATGAGTGTTTTTTCCCAAAAACTAAGTCAATTTGGTTCTTGACTAAAGAAAACTTTCAGAAAATCATGTTTATACCTTAGCATAAAGATCCACATAAGGACGGAATTGAGGATCCTCGACTAAAACCTTATCAGTTGGAAGCTTCAAAAGACCCGCTTTCTCCCCTTCCAGCAGCTCTCTGAGATAGTAGCAAACATGATTCACATTGTTCCTCATGCTTGTGCATAGTGATGGAATAATTCAATTACCAAGGATGTAAGAAGTCAACCAGATTTTATTTTCTTACACAAAATATGAGTTGTCAAATTTCAGAGGTTCCTTGGTCCAAGGACCATCAAAGCCTGACCTCTCTGGATGCGCCCTTCCCTGTTGTTACAAAACCAATAAAGCAAATTTGTTAACAACGAGTAAAAAATATGCAATACACAACAAAATTTTCCCCTTAACATTTTACCAATGTGTGACCACCAGAAAGTGCCACAATGTCCTTGTCAGATAGGCCCATGCGATAGAAAACATCCCTCAAATGTGCAGCACCTGTAAGGAGGGACAACACCAGCACCCTGTGAGTGATACAAAAGACCATGTAACCCTTCTTGCCTGAAAGTGGTCTACCCTGCTTGTCTATATTTCCATTTAGACCAACTAGGAACTCTCAGATAGAAACAAGAGACACTCTAATCAACAAATTTAAGGGGACCAACATATCTGTCACAAAAAGAGTTATCGCATAGGATGACAAAGGCTGAAACATAACATAAATCATAGTTTCTGAAATTTAATTTGCAGTAGTCAATTTATTGTACTACAATATATATATTTAATATCCATTTGAAACTAAAACCCTGAAGAGATCAATTTATTGTGCTACAATATTCATTCCATGTCCACTCCAGACTACAAGCGTGAAATTATTTCCCTGACCAGGCATGATTCCACATTGTTCATATTCTAGTCTACCAATTCAGATTGCCGATGTTATTGCTATCTAAGCCATACCCAGACATCTGCAACTAATGTAAACATAATGCACGCCGTCAAATGCCATCACCTGTAAAATAGAAACGTACAACAGACTTGCAAATGTAAAGAAAACCATTCTCACAGCAATTTGTTTCATTCCTTCCTTATTTCAACTATATATGTGTTCGTATATAGTTTTCTCAGGTGTCAGAATGGTTAATCTTGAGTTTTCAGCTTTGGTTTTTTTTTTTAAGTAGTTTTCAGCTATGGTTTTCAGCTTTGGTTACTCTCAGGAAATCTGTTGCAAATAGTAAACCAATAGAAGTACCGCTATGTGGCTAATACTCATGAATAAAACACGTCCACATGCATTTCTCATGCAGTAAACAACAAGGTTTCTGACTTGCTCAATAGCCTATTTAATATCAAAACCAACAAAAAGTAATGTGAATTTTTTTGTATTCAATAACAAAAACTTCTGTGGAAAAACTTTTCTAAAAGGAAAAAGAAGGGGCAGCATGAAACCTTGTTTAGCATCAGGAAGCCGTCCTTCTTTAGGAGAAATCAGTGAATCCTGACAACCAGAAAGGACAATCATCAAACTACAGCCACTGTTTATTAGCTGATGTCTACTCTTTTCCTTACCCTTCTGCCAGGAACAAAGTCAATGGTTGGCCCTCCTGTCACCTCAACTGCAACAACTCCAGCAAGCTGGTGCACAAATCTGAACTGGGTCAGCTTACTCAAATGGCAGAACAACCACATAACTATCAGACTTGTGAAACAGTGAATCGACAAACAAATAAATGACATTTTGGTGTGAGCAGGGCCGGCTCCCAATTCTCCAATCAGCCTCCAAAAATTTGAAAACTTCCCATTGGGAAATCTCTTGCCATATCCATTGAAACCTAAAACAGCAAGCCTTTTCATTTATCTGTCTTAAAGATTACTCAATTAGATTGTCTACGCTAAAGTGGTTTTATGGTTTGGGGGTCTAGTCTTTTTTTGGTGATTTTTTTTTTTAAAGCTTTAGAGCTTCAGGGACTTTATTGTCTTCAGACTTTGGCAGTCAGCTTGGACACTTGGGGGTTGAATTTTGAAGCTTAGTCATTTTAGTTTAATTTTAATGTTATAAAGACTCCATTCTTGAAGGAACCATAATTTTGATGGGCCAGCTCTTTTCTATGCACTGCTGTACCATCATCATCAGAGCCTTATCCCATTATTTGGGATCTGCTACATGAATCCTCTTCCACCAAAGATTTCTATCAAGTGTTATATTCATGTTTAAACCCAAGAAGCCAATGTCCTTCCTAATAACATCGTGCCATCCCATGGAATGGAAATGTGCTCTAAATCATCTTAATGTTATTAGACTTTGAAGGGTATAATAGTCACTTTAGTTAGTGTTAGAGTTTGAAATGGTATTTGGTCATTTTAGCTAAGTTACACAAATGGGAATTTGGTTCAGTTGTGGAGGTCAGGGACACATCAGGTATTATGTTATGTTAGCTTATGAAGGTTAAGGGTATTTAGCTTGTATTTAGGGAGAGGCTTGCTCAAGCTTATGGACTTCATTGGAATTTCAAATCAACTACTAGACACAGTGGTAGAAGGTGATGGTCAGACCCCCTCTACTAGCTCCCTTTTCTTCTTCCCTTTTCTTGCCTCTCCTTTTTTTTCCTTTCCCTCTATTTTTTTTCCTGATGTGTGCATTGTTAGAGCCACCACAGTTTTCTTCGTCATGCTTTTTTTATCTTTGTAAAATTATGGCAACATAAAAAAAAGAAGCAAATAAAACACACAACAAGAAACAAAGTTTTGTATTCAAATAAAATTTCTTGTTCGAACAAGCACCAGCCAACAACAGATGAATTGAAACAGCCTACCATCATCAATGATTGAAGCAATATGACAAAACTTCTAATGTCTAAAGCATCAAATTTGAGGCAATTGAATTTATCTTCATTGATTTAGTTGGAGAATCATCCGTTTCATTTGTAATTCATCTAACCATTATCTTCCCTGCATCACCCCAACCACCCACCAAAGAGGAAAAGAAAAATATTGCTATATAGTCGCTTTTCTATAGTCTAAAAGGTAAATTTAAGCAACAAATCATTATTTAGTTTGTCAGGCATATTGACCAAAATCAGAATGCTTTCTCTAATGGAATCACCTGGTAAAGATCAGCATATGTAATCCTTCGATACTTTGCCTTCACAGTTTCTAGAAAAAAGGAAAACTGAAGCATGTTAGAATACCAATAAACTGCAAGATTGTTTGTTCACACAATATCACTGTCAGTTCACATACACAATCTAATTTATTTCATCCTCTTGAAGTAAGCAAGCTCATGCTTTAGGCAGCAAAAGCACAAAGAATCAAAGAGGCAGCTCACAATAGAAGAAATTCAGCACAAAGATCATCATCAGCCCCCCACCAAAAAAATCATGAAGGCACTATGACCATTTGATTATCAAAATTTACAACACAGTTTTTGTGCACTTCACATCTCCCTTGTAGGAAAAAATTCAGAACAAATACAACAAACAATGGCAAAGCATCTCCTTCAAGCACAGGCCTAGTTAACAAAGTCAGGAACAGGATTCAAACACAAATGCATTACAGATTAGTTCAGGATGTCAACTATGAACAGACAAAAAAGAAAGCCAAAAAAAGAAAATCAGTAACGCAGAGACCAGAGCTTATAGATATCCATGTCTTATCTGCAACAGAGGGGAGCATATTTATATAACGACAAAGCCACCAAAATCACCACATCCCAACTTACAAGCAATCTCCATTCCCTTCTTGCCTTTCATTTATTGCATGAACGTCAAGTAAGTGCCTGCCTGGGAACTCGCATGTGCATGATTTCCCTTTTGGATTAACTGTGATTGTCAGAACAATCAACACACATGCATGGAAAGGGATGGGAAGGGACATGCACATAAATGGAACATCATAATGCGCATAGATAATGCTCGCACAAAAAATGTAACTTTCAGATTGTTGCCCTTTCTTTCTTTCTTTTTTCATTGTTTTGTTTTTGCAAGGAAGTGAATTGCACAACCAATTCTATGAATAAAAAGCAATGGTATCACAAGAAAGGAAAGATAAAAGTGCTCATTGTTTCTTCAGCTTGGATCCTCAAAACCATGGTTTGGCGGATCGAATCGGATCGGCCTGATTCTCCCGAATCGGGGCGAATCATGGAAAACCCGATTCTCGATTCTATCGATTCAGTCCGATTCGCCTCATATATATAATATTACTATATCATATTAGTAATATATATTATACATTATAAATATCATATATATGATATATTATATATATAATATATATTATACCCATGAGAATCGATCCGATTCGGATTGATTCGGGTCGATTCGGGGGGAATCGAATCGGATCAAGAAAAATCCGATTCGCCTCCCGATTCCGATCCGGCAAACCTTGCTCAAAACAACAAAAGCCTGAGAATAGATTTTGTTATTTTGTTGCTCTAGAATATATAGCTAGGCTACATCAGATTTAAGCTCCTAGGATTTTCATGTAAGTTTGAACTGGCACTCAGGTCAAATCACATTGTTTAAGCATTTATCATAAGAAGTGAATTATTACCAGTGGTCATATTTGAAAGTATTATTTCTACATTAGCAAAATACGAAATGTATCAACAAGAAGTTATGGCATCAAATCCTGATAGACATGAACAACAAGAAAAACAGATATAGTTAGAAATCACTTGCAGGGATTTGGTGAAGCTAAACATGTGATAAGTTGGTTAATAACAAAAGAGGATGACAATGACCATAAAAACAAGAGAAACAATTGTCGCAAATAACCATAAAAAGAGACAGCACAGCCACATTGTCAGGACCATAAAGGTAGATGTGGCTAGCACAATATAATAGGATGGGATCTGATGCAGTCGGTTTACCGTGACCCTTGAGGCCAAGGTGTGAAAAGACCACCATGACAAACTAGCCGACAAGAGCTCCATACCCGGATGTCCGAGAACTTGCATAGCCCACCGAGACCCTCTGATGCTCAAGTTAGTTGCTAGTCGAGAAGAATGACCCAGACAGAGGAGTAGAACAACATACCTGAGAATGTCGAGTGTACCCTTATATATACAGGGCTGAGTAGGCCCGAATAGTCGGTCGTTCACGCGGATCTCGAGCCACAATCCAGCAACCATTATTCCACATAGGCCAGATCGTGACCTTTATAGCCGCCATTATGGTCCACACGATCTGCGCCTGTTATCCCCACGTTCGAGTTAATGGGTCGTTACACAAGTCACAACGCCCGAGATTCCCGCCAGCCGTTGCGCCCTCTGCATCGGAGGAAGCCAACCTCCTCGTCCTCGAACATTAGCCTTAGACAATCTCTCTCATCTCTGTCTTACCTAAAGATGAGTCCCGTCAGTTTTAGGCAATCTCTCTCATTTTGACCTTACTCAGAGATCAGCCATGTTGGCCTAAGGCAACCTCATTCACTCCGCTTTACCCAGAGATGAGTCTGGTCGGCATCCCCTCTATTTCAACATTCGGTACCCTCCACATTGGCCATCAGAAGCTACAGGTCGGTTACACCACCTCGGTAGCCTCCACGTCGGCCATCACGTCAACCTTCAAGATGTCTAGACTTACACATCGGCCATCATGAATCGTTCACATTGGGCATCATGACGTCTTCTACGTCGGCCATCATGATATCTTCCACGTCAGCCATCATGACGTCTTAGACTTAGGACGTACAGAACGTGAGGGATCTACTCGTGTCATTGGCCCCCCAGCTTCATGTCGAATCATCACTGAGTCGGGGTGAAGTTGTTGCTGAGAGACATATTCCTCACACGGTGATATGCATTTGCTTCGTGGTAGGTCCCCCATCTCGGCCTTATCCAAAAGATGCATAATAGCGACTCATTGGATAGCTCGTGACTATGCTTAACAGCAACTCATCGGATAGCTTGTGACGATGCTCAACAGTGACTCGTCGGATAGCTCATGATGATGTTTAATAACGACTCGTCGGATAGCTCATGACGATGCTTAATAACGATTCGTCAAATAGCTCGTGACGATACTTAATAACGACTCATCGGATAGTTCGTGACCATACATAACAACGACTAGTCGGATAGCTCATGACGATACTTAACAGCAACTCGTCGGACAACTCATGGGCATCCTTTCCATCTCGGTGTTCAGTAGTCTCCACGTCAGTCATCAGGAGCTACAAGTTGGTTACACCACCTCGGTAGCCTCCATGTCAACCATCGGGAGCTACAGGTTGGTTACACCACCTCGGTAGCCTCTACGACGGCCATCAGGTCAGCTTTCAAGAGCTCCAGATTTGCACCACCTCGTAGCCTTCACGTCGGTCATTTGGAGCTACAGGTTTGCTGTAGCCATCTGGAGCTATAGGTCGGTTGCACCACCTCGTAGCCTCCACATCGGTCATCAGGAGCTACAAATTTGCACCACCTCGTAGCCTCCTCGTCAACTCTCTATGATGTCTAAGACTTAGCCCCCTAGCTTTACGTCGGCTATCAGGAGGTCCAAGATCAACCAAAGGAGAGAGTAAGGGAAGTCATACTGACTTTTAGTAGTGCTTCCCACAGACGGCGCCAAAATGATGCGGTCGGTTCACCGTGACCCTTGAGGTCGAGGTGTGAAAAGGCCGACATGACAGATTAGCCGATGAGAGCTCCATACCCCGACGTTCAAGAACCTGCATAGCCCACCAAGGGGTCTCGGTGGAGAGACATTGCGACGCTCAAGTTAGTTGCTAGCCGAGAAGAATGGCCTAGCCAGAGGAGCAGAACAATGTATCTGAGAATGTCGAGTGTACCCCTATATATACTGGGCTGAGTAGCCCCGAACCGTCGGTCGTTTACGCGGATCTCGCGCCATGATCCCGCAGCCATCGTTCCATGTCGGTCAGATCGTGACCTTTATGGCCGACGTTATGGTCCGCACGACTTGCACCTGTTATCCCCATGTTTGAGTTAATGGGCCGTTACACAAGTCACAACGCCCGAGATTCCCGCGAGCCGTTGCGCCCTCCGTGTCGGAGGAAGCCAACCTCCTCGTCCTCAGATGTCGGCCTTAAGCAACTTCTCTCATCTAGGCTTTATCCAGAGATGAGCCACGTCAGCCTTAAGCAACCTCTCTTATCTCGTCCTTACCTAGAGATGAGCCATGTTGGTCTAAAGCAACCTCCTTCATCTCCACCTTACCCAGAGATGAGTCTGGTCAGCATCCCCTCCATCTCGACATTCAGTCGCCTCCACGTCGGCCATCAGGAGCTACAGGTCGATTACATCACCTCAGTAGCCTCTACGTCGGCCATCACGTCGGCCTTCAGGAACTCTAAGTCGGTTACACCACCTCAGTAGCCTCCACGTCGGCCATCACGTCAGATTTCAGGAGCTCCAAGTCGATTACACCACCTCAGTAGCCTCCACGTCGGCCATCATGACATCTTCCATGTCGTCCATCGTGACGTCTTAGACTTAGGACGTTGTGGGGACACGGAAAGAGACATACGACGACAGTCGACGGCCTCAGTTTATTTATTGCGCGTATATGTTATCCATTTTGTAGGAAAAATATATTGCATGTATATCTATGCATGAGCGTGCCAGACTGTTTAAAATAAACAGACAAAATTTGATATTTATGAGGTGCATCGAGTATAAATCCTGAGCCCTCAAAAAATCTGTATATATATATATATATATATTTATTTATTTATTTATTCCGCACGCGTCCATTTTATCAGGCGATTGGGGTGGTCGTGTACTGGACCATTCCCCACTGTTTTAACACGCGAAATATTTTTCTTTCAAAAATCTTTTTATCTTTTGTAGGAAAAAGATAGATTTCGATGTTTATCTGTTTTGCGGGCGTGCCAGTCTGTTAAAACAGACAAATTTCGTTCATGTATCAGGCGATTTGGGTGTCGTGTACTGGACCATTCCCCGTCGATAAAGCGACGTTTTATTTACATCGAGAAGAACTCGAACACCTTTGATACATGGCTAGACCTGATTATCGAAAACATATTATAGGCAAAGGAGACACCATTCACCATGAATTCATCCTCCCACGTGGAATTATGGCCATCTCGTCGATGTATTTATCCACATTGGGGGCTGTTTTAGAAACATTTGTTTATCATGTTTCCCCCCTTTTTTTTTGGAATGTTTCATAGAGATGCCCATTTAAACGGGGACTTATTAGCCTCATTCTTCATGAATTGAGGACGGATTTGTCATTCCCTTTGTTTCTAGGGGCTAATTCATGACTTCATCCAAAATGTGGGCTGATTCTTCGTTCCCCAATCTTCTAGGGACTGATTTGCAACTTCACCCCAAAAAAATAAGGACTGGTTTGTCATTCCCCGCATTTTTTTAGGGACTGATTTATAATTTCATCTCAAAAATGGGGACTGAATCATCCTTCCCTGTGTTTCTAGGGACTGATTAACAATTTTGCCCCAAAATAGGGACTGGTTTGCAAAATCCCCCTTTAAAACATGGACTGATTCACAGTTTTCTCCATATTTAAGGACTGATTTGTAATTTTCCATGTCTTTTAGGACTGATTTTCTTCAGAATAAGGATTGGTTTGTCGAATATTCCTTATAATGGGGACTGGTTCACAAAAAGATCTTTTATTTGAGGACTGATTTGTAATCCTTTGGTCATGTGAGGGTTATTTTGTAATTTTCCTGATGAATAGGATATCATTTCTGGGCCCTTATCCCTTTAGGACCTCATTTCTGATTTTTCAAGGATTTTCTAACATTTATACATGTGTAAAATTCGATTGATTTGAAATGGCTATGTATTTTGGTCATTTATATAAATAAAAAGAAAACAGGGTTTTTCTGTAATTTTTCTTGAGCACAGGGGTAGCCTTATGGGTTTTTCATCATTTCTGAGCTTCCAGGATTTTTTTTGAAATGACCTTGACATCCCTTTACGCAGGGATCATTACATTCAGAAAGTTTCCTTCTTTTGGTCACTTATACAAATGAGCATAAGATGGGGTTATTCTGCAATTTTTGTACAGAGAATATTATTGCAGACCGACCATAGATCATGTGCAGAAATTTGTTGTATCATTTCCATTTTTTTTTATGAGAGATAGTCTATTGATTCCACTTTCTAAACTCATGAAGGATGGTTTACAAATAGCCACATAGCTAATATAGACTTGCCTTAACCAAAGTAAGGCAACCTTCCACACTTTGGCCTTGTGAAACAGAGCAAGGCAGTAGCGCACAGAACAGATCAAGGGATTTCTGAATTCTTGGAGTTTTTCTGAACTCCTCTGGTTCCTCTCTTCTTGCTAGACACTTCCTCCCCAACTTCTCCTGGACTTGGTTTTCAGATTTCCAGCTCTCCTTCGTTCTTGGAGCATTGGGTCCCCTTTTATAGGGGCTGAGCAAAGGGTGGATATCCCACCGGGGTTTTGTCCCATCGGAGACGAAGCCCACCGGAGTCGGAGCCCACCGGGGACGGAGCCCACCGGAGACGGAGCCCATCGGGTATGCATTTATTTCTGTCATCTTTTTTCTTTTCCGAGACAGAGCACCGGTGGGAGTCCCATCGGGGACGTGGGATCCACAAGGGCACCGGTGGGACTCCCACCGGGCACACAACCCCGGTGGGGTTCACACAGGGCCCGCGGCACCGGTGGGGTCCCCACCGGGTGCGCGCGGCCCCGGTGGGACTCCCACCGGGTGCGCAGCACCGGTGGGGGCCCCACCGGGTGCGCGCGGCCCCGGTGGGACTCCCACCGGGTGCGCAGCACCGTGGGGGCCCCACCGGGTGCGCGCAGCCCCGGTGGGACCTCCACCGGGTGCGCAGCACCGGTGGTGTCCCCACCGGGTGCGCGCGGCCCCCTGGTGGGGTCTCCACTGGGCGTGCAGCCCCGGTGGGGGTCCCATCGGGTGTGGCAGCCCTGGCGCGGCTCCGATGGGGCCTCCACCGGTGTCGATACCCCGTAGAACCCGATGGGAGTCCCATCGGGGCATCTCAGCGGGAGATTTCTTTATAAACTCCTGACCACGTGTCATTTCATCACGTGGGGCTTTTTTCTTCGTCGTGTGAGGAGGTGGATTTCGGCCACGTCACTTTGATTGCTGACATGGGTATTTGACCGGACCCCTGCACATTAAAAAAATGAACGCTACGTAGGGCGCCTTCCACCGGGATATCTCGGGCCATTAAATTTCGTTCGCCCGACATTGGTTCTGATTTCGGACACGCCGGAAACGTGGGGTTGACTGATTTCTGTTTTGGGTCAACCCCGAGGACTTTTTTCTCCGACATTTTGGGATGTGCAGAAATATTTCTTTTTCTGCATTAATTTATTCCGAAAATCCAGAATAAATGATTTCGTTTCATTTATTCATCCTGAAAATTCTGAATAAATAACTTCAAGGGTCATCCTTTACCCGGGACGCCGGATAAATATTCTCCTTTTCGTGCACTTGTTCCCGACATTTGAATAAAGTTCTCAGGGGTATTTTATTCCGAAAACACTGGGGTTATAAGGTTTCAGCCCCAATTTAATGCGGAATGGCCCTGTTCACAATTCAAAGATGTGCAGCAGATATTTCTGTTTTCTGCTGTCTATTTATTCCGAAAATCCAGAATAAATGCCTTCTTGTCTTTCTTTCATTCATTCTGAAAAATTCTGAATAAATGGATTTGGGGGTTACTTTTAGAACCCCGTACAAATATTTTCCTTCTCATACACTTGCTCTATGTATTTAAAACAAGTGTTTGTGGCATGAGAACAAATTTTTTCATTCAACAAATGCCCCCCACGGGTTGCTTGTCGGACATGACGGCGAGCGGCCCGTGCCTTTCTTTCATCATTCACTTGGGAGGCATTGTTTCTTTCCATCATATTGTTGTTGTTGCATGATGATCCCCCCACTTGTGATACTTCTTTTCTTTCCATGAGATTGTTCTAATCATTTTAGCACCTTTTCTTTGGCTTTGCTTTTCTTTATGCAGATCGCGAGATGCCTCGCAGTCAAGGAGCGGTTGACGGAAGGCGTGGCTCGGTTGGGGCTTCTATGTTGACCCGAAATCAAATGCCTCAGCTGGCTCCCCGGACAATCACCCGAGAGAACATGTTTTCTGTGGATCGAGGTGTTTCAGCTTGTGCAAGGGGTCCTCTGGATGTCCGTACACCTGGGGATGGCAAAGTTGATCCAAGCTTGATTGTCAAATTGGATGGCTGCTATCAGTATCTGAGGGGTGACGGCTATCCGAAGCACTTCCCTTTAGATGAGCATTTATTTCCGTTTATCCAGCACTTCACTTCCAGTGATCCGGATGCGGATGACGCCACACTGATTAGAGAGAGAGTTCAATTGGAACGGGCCATTCTGGTTGGCCGTGATAGCCTGCTGGGGACTTGCACATTTTCATATCTCAGTTTTCCTCCGAACTGCCCTGATTCCATTCAGTTTCCAGATGTCGGACAGCTAGGTTTCTTCAGCTCCATTACTGATTCTATCGCCCGGACATCGACAGTTGTACCCGCTACTTGGGAGATACATGGGCAGCCCAAGTCTGGCTTTTCCTTCTCTGGATTGAGCTTATCGCCTTCTGGTCGTGAATACGCCCCAGAGGATTATTCTCAACTTTGTCTTCTTGACCGGATTCTAAGTGATTCGGCCCCAAGCTGGTATGATGGATGGTCGGTGACTTCTTCTCATCGGTTTCGCCTTGGGGCCACCGAGTGGCTTATGGGGATTTTGCACCACTACTGTGATTTACTTGAGCATGTGGGGATTCGCCATGCGGTGACTGCAGCATTATATAGCTATCCCTGTCACGCCGGTCTCCTGCAAGCTTTGACAGAGAGATTTAACAGGAGGTTCAATACCTTTGCGACAGCGGAGGGAGAGACTTCTCTCGATTTATGGGCTTTTCATCGGATATCTGGCCTTCCTATTTGTGGGGGTTTGTATGAGGAAGTGTGCTTGGATGATTTGCACCGCAATGGTTCCACAGGCACAGGGTCTTACCTCACCCCGTATAGCTTGAGATATCTTACTAAGGTCTGGCGAGACCTAGCCTGTGTGGGGAGAGAACAGGCTCCTTCGGCTTGCAAGTCCACTGTGAGGGTATCTTTCAATGCGTGGATCTCATTTTTCTACAATGGTCCTTTTTGCTTCCATAATAGTTTCGCGGGGGATACCACCGCCTGGAGTGATTATTATCAGTTACTCGTTGAACAAGAGGAAAAGGACCGGTTTCTGCCTGCATCGAAGGACCGGGGTTGGAATCCCCGTAACTTGCCGGATAGGACGTACTTGGCAGCCTACCTTGCTTACTGGTTGAGTACTTTTGTAGTACCTTATGGGGAGGATGGGTATATTCGGCCCGAGGTGCTTTATCCAGCGTGTGTCCTCGCCGATGGTCGGAGACTTGCCCTTGCGCCTGCGGCTTTGGCAAATATTTTTCATGGTTTGGGAAATTTGACTGCTAGTCTTGTGCCCCGTGACCGAGCGGTGGTTTTACCGACACACTATTTGAGTGCTTGGGCCGGTTTGTTGTTACCCGGGCTGTGTCAGCAGACTCATTTGGAACATATTTCAGCTCCTTTATTGTTCTTGTTCCGAAATCGCCCAAATCAGCAATCTTACAATCAGTTGAAGGAGGCCAGACAGGCTTTGTCATTTATACCCTCGGCAGGTCAAGCGGGGCTGCCTTTTCATCATTGTTCACGGGGTTTTCGCCCTACTGCAGTTGAGAATTCAGATGGCACACATTATTTTCTTCCGTCTCAGCAGGAGGCACACCCATCTTTCTATAAGGGTTGGCTATGTAGTGTTCGCCCGAGTATCCTTGTGTTCCGTAAGGGCACCGCCGTGATCTTGGAACCATATTACCCGCACCGGTTCGCTCGCAACTTCGGCTATGATCAGGCCGTGCCACCTAATGCAGATTTTCCTCTTCAGGCGAGACTATACAGAGGGAGCGATAGGCATCTCGTGGCTGCCAGCTGGTGGTGCTATTATATCCGGCGGGGTCCTTCTCCAGCATGCGTTATTCCAGGTGCAGAAAGATCAGGTCAAATTGACATTTACTACGCCAGATGGTGGTTCCGGCATAGTAATGTATTCCGGCAGCATTCCCGATTTATCCGAGAGGCTGAAGAGAGGCGGTTGTGCAGGGTTGATTTGCCGCCTCTTGCTATATCGGCAGCTTTTCTTAAACGGACATTCCCGCAAGTTGATGCATCATTCCACGGGCCTCGCCGAAAAGGAGAGAGATCCGTGAAACCTCCTTCAGCAGACAAGCAAGTATATATCGGGGCTATGAATCCCTTGGTGCGGTCTTCTTCTCCGGGGTCGAAGAATGCGCAGGCCCCTTCTTCTCATAAGGAATATTTCTGGTGGCTGCACTTTCTCTCCGATTGTGGTTATCCGGCCAATGCTGAGCTTTCCAGCCCTATTCTTCCTTATGGCGTTAATAATGAGCTTTGGCCGTATTGGGAAGAACATTTGAAACACTCTCTAACCCGGGTTGGCCCTGTTGAATTTATTACAAAGATAGAGAACTGTCGCTGCCTCGGGGATCTTTGGAATGCTATTCGCCAAGCGGGCAAGGTCGTGCGGTTGGGGCTTGAGAGAGTGGTGCTCCCCCCCGGATTTTCTCCAATTCCGGATTGTATGTATCAAATTGCCAAAAGGGGAGATGGCTGATTTTCTTTGCCTCCAACCCTCCTTTCCTTGCTTTTTTATTCTGACTCGTTTGTGGTTATTTTCATGCTGATTTGATTTCCTGATTTTTTTTTTCAGCAAGTTATATTTCTGAGCCAATCAAGAAGAAGCCGTCTTCTCCCCGCCCGAAGAAGCGGCGAGCTGTTAAAACCGGTGGCGCTTCTAAAAGAGTAGCCCGGGAGGACGCCATTGAGGATCCTCTACCTGAGGAGCCTGGTAACTCCCTTATCATTTCTTTTTTTTTTTCGATTCAGTATGGATTGCTTGGTTTCTAGATGTATATCTTTTTTGTAACTGAATCTGCCTTAACATTTGATGTCTGTTCTCATCCAGCCCCTTCTGACGCCATAGTAGAGGATGCTGAGCTCGGCGCGCAGAATGATGAGGGGATCGATGATATGGAGACAGACGATTACCTTCCTGTTCGTGATAGTGCTCCGTCCTCAGGGGAGGAGGATATTCCAGCTGCAGATGACCCCGGGAGAGGTAAAGAGAGTGACGGCTATTTTCAATCTTATATGACTAGCTATCACACCCTTCACGTATGAATATTCTTCTCTCTTCAGAGGGTTGTAACTTCTTTTCTTCCCTCTCCCCATTTTTTCATAGGTGATTTTGAGACGGACATTGGTGTTGGCGAGACCCCTATAGGCAGCGATGACCCGGATGACTTTCTCTCATATGACGAGAACATGTCGGCCTCATTTCAAGAACTTCATAATTTACTTGAAATGGAGGAAGATCCAGGATTGCCTGAGTACCAGGAGGGGACCGCCACTGGCGTACATGACACCGACTGGACGGAAATCCTTCAGAATGCCAGTAAGTGATTTTGACTTCTGGTCACGTCCATATGTCCCTCTTCTTGCAGGCTGACCTCTTTCCTTTTATTTTTTGCCGACGATCATCACTTCAGGTGCTGAAATTTCGGGGTTCCCGACCCTGGAGGAAGGAGAACTCCCAAGGGAAGTAATGTCGGGAGAGAACGGTAAGGGAATTCTTTGTTCTTTTCATATAATCTCCCTTTGATTTCTTGATGTCTTCAATTCACCCGTTCTTCCATTCAGGCTTGGCTTTGGCCGGTGCAGACCCCACATATCCTGGGGAAGGGCCTATATCCGAAGGGAGAATGGATCCCCCATGTGATTGTCCAGGAGGAGAATTGGCGGGTAAACATGTTGTTTTCTTTGCCAAATATTCTTATAGCTGACCTCCTCTTCTGGTGTTCTGGCTTCTGGCTGCTTTGTTTTGTTTTCCCCTTTTCTTGATTGCTTGTCGCGCCAATTTGCAGAAGCGACAGCACAGGATCCATCATCGATTAGCACCTCTTCCCAAGGGCAAGAAATTGTTGAAGGGGTCATTATTGGTGGAGATAATGATGTCATAGGTATTTCATTTATCTCCCAGGCCGTCACATTGTGCTGATTTCTCTTTTCTCATTTGTGCTAATTCATAAATTCAGCCTCGATACCATCGGAGGGGACGGTCGCAGAGGATGTCCCACCGGCAGATAGGGTGGCCTTAAGGTTGCCTGCCCCGGGAGCCGGGGTAGATGTTGAGATTTCAGGTGAATGGCTTATGCACATTTCTCTTCTTTCATACCATAGGGCAGCAATGAATGTTTCTGAATCGCCCTGTGCTTTGAACCTCTTTTAATCACCAGGGGCGATCTGTTCTGCCGCGGACCAGGTGGATGGCCAGGTTATTATTGGGGCGGTCTCCACTCGTGACTCTTCATGTCCTTCAGGTCTGGCACAAGCCGGTGTACATTCCGCCCATACTGGTAACTTTTTCATTGCTTATTTATAGCACATTGTATTGATGTATTGCCTTCTTTTCTTTTTCAGTATTTGATGTATCAGCGCATTTCCTTTTCTTTTCTTTTCAGTTTCTCAGGATATCGCTCCTTCCATCATGGCGGAAGAGAAGGCAATTTTCATTCAGAGATTCAGTCTTCCGCCACATGGCATAGTGTGGCCGGATGACATTCAGACTGGTTCAGCTCGGGGGCTTGATTTTATGGCGGAGTCATTCATTCGATCCATCCGCTCAATAATAGAAGCCGAATTTCCTCCCCCTATTGGCGAGGTGCGTGATCGTATGAAGACAAGCACCAAAGCATATCACTTGATGGGGCTTCCTCGAGATCCCTGGATGGCGAGCATAGATTCCCTGTGGGCAGAGGTTCAGGATCTTCATGCAAAATCAGCATGGGAGAGCGTTGGCCTGCAGATTTTTCAGCTTGGAGGCGATATTGCAGCATTGGAGAATCAGCTCGCCGATGCCCATATGAGAGAGGCGGCGATTGGGACCCGGGAGGCCGAGTTAGATTCATCCTCCACGGCTTTTATGGAAGAAGCATCAATGTTGGAGCAGGCAATCGAGCGCGCATCAGCTAGGCTCACAGAGTTGAGGCCGATTTTGGCAGTGATGGCCGAGGATAAAAGGAAAGTGGCGGCCGACAGGGAGGCGTCTGTTAAGGCGAGGTTGGCACTTGAGCATGAGCTTGCCGCCAAGAAATCAGTGATGGAGGACTTGCAGATGCAGATATCTTCTTCATCTTGAGCACCTTTCATTTCATTGTTGTATTTTGTGGGCTTCCCGAGGGCTTGTCTCGGGCTCCTATCATATGATTACAAAAATGAAATTTGAGAAGCCAGAAGTTGCATATACATCTTCCCTTCCACCTGTCATTTTTTTTTTTGGTGGGTGTATTGTCTCTCTTCATCTTTTCCGATGTGGGTTTAAATTTCCTCACATTTCTCATGAAGACGGGAAGACGTATTCATCGTTGCCTCAGTTATGACCCCTATTTTGGCCACTTATAAAGTGAACCTAGGGGTGGTTTCGTCATTGGCAACTCTTACATCTCCCTTTATCATAAGATTTGTGGGGAAACTCAATCCTAGCCTCTTCCGAGGTGAGAGAGACCTCCCTTTCATGAATCCTTCTTTCCTTTTTTTGTTTTTTTTTTTTTTTATTTACCAACTCCCGCGCCCTTTCAGGTTTTCACGTGAGCTGGCCCCCTCTGACTTTTTCCAACGCGCCCTTGCGGGTTTTCACGTTGAGGGGTTATCCATTTTTGCCTGAGGCGCCCTTTCGGGTTTTCACCTCAGCCGGATTTTAGGCTTTTTTGCCCCCATATGGGCCACATACTTAGTCCGTCGGGGCACCTCTATTTTAAGCCCCATTTTCTATTTCTTCCTCCCTTTTTTTTTTTTTTGAGTAGCTGGAGTTTTTGGATTCTGGGTTTGACCTTTTGGGTATTGACTTGGCCTACCTTGGTGGTTTGTTGGCCGAAGATGGGGGTTTGATTTGGACTTAGCCTACCTTTGTGGTTTGCTGGCTAAAGAGGGGTTCAGGTTTTGGGATTAGCCTACCTTTGTGTTTGCTGGCTAAGGGATGATTCAGATTTCGGGCTTAGCCTACCTTTGTGGTTTGCTGGCTAAGGGATGATTCGGATTTCGGGCTTAGCCTACCTTTGTGGTTTGCTGGCTAAGGGATGATTCGGATTTCAGGCTTAGCCTACCTTTGTGGTTTGCTGGCTAAGGAGTGAATTTAGATTTCGGACTTAGCCTATCTTGGTGGTTTGCTGGCTAAGGAAAATGTTTGATTTCAAACTTAGCCTACATTTGTGGTTTGTTGGCTAAGGGGTTGAGTTTGACTTCTAGTTGAATTTTGATTTGGCCGGCCATGAAGGCTTGTTGGCCAAGGGTATGAGAAAGATTTCTTTTCCTTCTTTTTTTTTTCACATTACCAATTTCGGCGCCCTTTCGGGTTTTCACCGAAGCTGGCCCCCTCTAGCTTTTTCCAACGCGCCCTTACGGGTTTTCACGTTGAGGGGTTATCCATTTTTGCCTGAGGCGCCCTTTCGGGTTTTCACCTCAGCCGGATTTTAGGCTTTTTTGCCCTTAGACACTCCTTTTGGGAAGTGGCCAAGTCTGCCGGGGCACCTCTATTTTAAGCCCCATTTTAAATTTCATTTTTTTTTATTTTCAAAGACCTGGCATCTACATGTTTGGAATGTGATTCTCGGGTCTGTTTCTTGGGAATTCGGAGAGTGGCTTTCATGGTTTTGATAGCCAAGGATTCAGGGTTTGTTCCAGCCCAACCTATTCTAAGGGTTTTCTTTCTCCTTGCTCACATAGATTTAGGGTATGAGTTTCCTGGGTTTGACCCGCCTCTAAGGTTTGATGGCCAAAGGTTTGGGTATCTAGGGAGGTTTATGAATTTCTTGGCTAGAGATTTGGGGTTTCCCTTTGACCCGCCTTCGTGGTTTATTAGCCAAAGGTTTGGAATTTAGGATTCGAACTCTTGGCTGGCTTTTGTGGTTCTAGATCTGGGAACTGGTTACCATGGTGGGACGAGGATGAGTATGTCAGAATGGGGTACATGATGATTCCCCATCGGTTGGTGATTCATTCATTCTCTTTTTTTTCCTTTTTTCATTACCGGCCTCGACGCCCTTTCGGGTTTTCGCCGCGGTCGGCCCCCTTTAGCTTTTTCCAACGCGCCCATGTGGGTTTTCACGTCGAGGGGTTACCCATTTTTGCCTGAGGCGCCCTTCCGGGTTTTCGCCTCAGCCGGGTTCTGGGCCTTTTTACCCTTAGCCACACTTAGGATGGTCGTGGCTAAGTCCGCCGGGGCACCTCTATTTTAAACCCCATTTTTTTTATTTATTTTTTTTTGCAAATGTATCTCATGAGGATCGCCCAGAAAATTCATGTTCTGGCGCATAGTATGTTTTCAAGTGTTTGCCATTCAACGGGGGAAAGGGCTTTTCTCCTTTGCTGTCGACGAGCGTATATCCACCCCCTTCATAGACTTCTGAGACAACATAAGGTCCATGCCAATTAGGTTTGAGCTTTCCAGCTGACCGGCCTGCCATGACTTCTTTTTCTTTGACCATGACAAGGTCACCTTTCTTGAATACGCGGAGCTTGACTAGCTTGTCGTATGCTCGCGTCATTTGTGCTTGATATGCTTGGAGATGCCTGTAGGCCTCTAACCTTTTTCCTTCTAAGTTTGACAATTCTTCCAACCTTCTTTCTGCCTCATCTTGTTCTTGAGGTTGTAGGCCGGTATGAACAGCTATCCTGTAGGAAGACATTTCAATTTCAATTGGGATCATTGCTTCTGCCCCATATACCAAGGAGAATGGTGAACATCCGGTAGGAGTTTTGTAGACTGTTCGGTATGCCCAGAGAGCTTCATGTAACTTTTCTCCCCACTCCCGCTTGCGGCTGCCGACTATCTTGGCCAGTAGCTTGCACAAGGTTTTATTGAAGGCTTCAGCTAAGCCATTGGCTTGTGGGTTGTAGACGGTTGATGTCCTCCAGTCTATATGAAACTTGGCTGCCAGTGCATATACTCTTTTGTTTCTGAATGGCGTGCCGTTATCTGAGATGATTCTGCTGGGAGTGCCAAACCGATATATGATATGTTGCCTGACAAATCTGGCGACGGTTTCTCCTGTCACTTCCCGAAGGGGGACTGCTTCGGCCCATCGGGAAAAGTAATCAGTTGCCGCCAATATGAATTTATGCCCTTTGAGGATTGCGGGAATGGTCCCACAATATCCATCCCCCATTCTGCGAACGGCCATGTGGGTGCCGTTGGATGGAGGGAATTGGGGGTCTCCTTGGTATAGTACCAAAAGCCTGGCATTCATGACATGAACGGGCGTATTGATTACAATCCGCGTACATGGTGGGCCAATAAAACCCTTTCAGCTTGATGTTCATCTTCATTTTGTCTCCTGCTTGGTGCGCGCCGCATAGTCCAGAGTGGACTTCATGCATAATGGCTTTTGCTTCCTTCAGGGAGAGGCACCTTAGAAGAACAGACCTGTCCTTTTCATGGACGAGTCTATAGAGTTGATCAGCAATTAGCTGATAGGATGTCGCCCTTCGTAGCAACTGCACCCTTTCTGCCCGGTCTGGGGGTAGCCAGCCATTCTTTATCTTGATGATGGGCTCACGCCAATCTTCTTCTTGGGCGGCATTATCTTCTTCCAACAGGTTAGCTTCTAAAGTTCCTGGTTCAGGTTCTTCTTCAAGCATACTGGGCATGAGCCTCCTGTGTCTGACTGTTATATCAAGCTCTCCTTCGGGAGGTAGCTTTATGGCAGAGGCTAATTTGGCTAGGGCATCCGCCTGAGAGTTCTTGCTTCTGGGTACATGGCTTATCTCAAACAGGTAGAACCTCTCCCTGAGTTTCAGCACCATGGTATGATAAGGGATTAGCTCCTGTTTCCGGACATCATAATCCCCCGTGACTTGTCGGACAATCAGTTGAGAGTCCCCATAGACTTTAATGCATCTGATGTTCATTTCAAGCGCCAATTGGAGCCCCACAATTAGTGCTTCATATTCTGCCTCATTGTTGGTCATGGGTTTCATGAGGGCACAGGAGTTATGGAGGATTCCCCCCTGTGGAGTGACCAGGACGATGCCGGCTCCCGAGGCAAACGCTGAAGAACCGTCATCTTGTTTGATGTTCGGGAAGCGCCATCGAAATAGAGCTCCCAACATGGTAAATTGATGGTGAGGGCCTCCTTATCTTTCTGAGGAGAACTTTCTGCTTGGCCTTCCACCTCCTGGTGAGGTGAAAGTGTTTCTTCTTCGGGAGTTGGAGGTTGAGAGGAGAGTCTGCTGGGAGCGGATGTGCTGCCAAGAAATCTGCCATCCCCTGACCTTTAATTGCCTTTCGTGGAATGAATTTGATATCGAACTCCATGAGGAGCAAAGCCCATTTGCCTAGTCTTCCTGACAATACCGGCTGATTGAAAAGGACCTTGAGTGGATCTATTTTCGATATTAGTTCCACTTGGTGGGACAGTAGGTAGTGCCTCATTTTTTTCACGGCAAAGACCAACGCCAGACACACCTTTTCTATGGGTGGATAGCGGCGTTCAGGGCCAACCAACTTCCTGCTGAGGTAGTATAGTGGTTGTTCTTTGCCTTCTTCATTTACTTGTGCCAGTAAAGCTCCCAGCGAAGCATCCATGGCGGCTATGTAGAGGATGAGTGGTTTCCCTTTGATTGGTACCCCTAGTACAGGAGGGGTAAGCAGATAGTCCTTGATCTGATCAAAAGCATTCTGACATTCCTGATCCCATATAAATGGTGCTCCTTTCTTCATCAACTTGCCAAAGGGGGCGCATCTCCCTGAGAGATTGGAGATGAATCGCCTGATATAAGCTAGCCTGCCTTGAAGTGACCTCAGCTCAGTTATGTTTCTTGGTGAGGGAAGTCCTCGGATTGCTTTGATTTTGTCTGGGTCAATCTCTATCCCCCGGTATCTGACAATAAAGCCGAGGAATTTGCCACTTGACACGCCGAAGGCGCATTTCATTGGATTCATTTTCAATTGATATTGGCGAAGCCTTTCAAAGACCCGCCGCAAATCTGCCAGATGGTTCTCTCGCCTTTTTGATTTAACGACGAGGTCATCAACATAGCATTCGACCAGATCATGAATCATCTCATCAAAGATTTTGGTCATAGCCCTCTGATAGGTGGCGCCAGCATTTTTCAAGCCGAAGGGCATTCTCTTGTAGTTGAAGATCCCTTTGGGGGATCTAAAGGCAGTATACATTTTGTCTTCGACAGCCATGCGGATTTGATTATATCCTGACGAGCCGTCCATGAATGACAATGCCTCATGTCCCGTTGTCATATCGACCATGGTTTCGGTGACAGGGACTGGGAAGTCATCCTTCGGGCAGGCTTTGTTCAAATCTCTGTAGTCGATGCAGATTCGGACTTGACCACTTTTCTTTTTCACAGGGACTATGTTGGCGAGCCAAATCGGATACATGCATGGCTCTGTGAAATCCACCTGCAACAGCTTGTCGACCTCAGCATTGACTTTGAGCTCTAGTTCATGACGCATGCGTCTTTGAGGTTGTTTCACTGGTCTAGCATCAGGGAATATTGACAGCTCATGTTCAGCCACCGAAGGATCTAGGCCAGGCATCTCTTTGTAGGTCCAAGCAAAGCAGTCCTTATACTCCGTCAGGAGTTGTTTGTAGGACTGTCTTTCTTCCTTATTGAGTAGAGCACTTATGAATATCGGTCGAGGATCCCCCGGCTCCCCGAGATTGAGTTCAATTAATTCATCTACAGTAGCCTGTCCGCCATCTTCAAGTTCACGCGGGGCTGGCTGTAGATCGATGAAGTCTTTCTCCTCATCTGAGTCAGCAACATGCACCTCATATTGTTCTAAGTTGACAGCGACAGTTGCCCAGAATTGCTGATTTTCTTCTTCAGAATTTTCTTGAGGTGGAGGCACACCTACGGGTGTGGGTTGTTCTCCCTGTCCTTGTTCTTCATTTGCGGAGTCAGGTTGCTTCTCTCCCGATTGCTCCTCATTTGACAGGGGTAAAACCCCTAAGGTATTGACCGTATAATAGACTTCAAAGTCTGACTTTCGGTCATACCCAAGCCCTCTTGTATCTTTCTTGGCGAAGGGCGGTTGCCCTCGGACATGCTTTGGGTTCCACATCTGTTGGAAGTATTCACGCCGGGAAGCTTCTTCTGCCTGTGATATCTTTTGCTTTTGGCACATCTTCTTGATATGCTGAGGCATGTCATCCATCTCTTCTACAGGTTGGAGGATATCCTGTGGTGTTTTAGTCCACCCGAAATCATCAACTGGAGGCAACTGGGGGACCAGATCTCCCCTATAGAAGACAATGGGCTTGATTTCTTCACCCCTCTTCTGCATTTCCTTTGTCTGATGAGTGACGACAAATGTCTTCAGTCTTTCAACTCTGTATTCTTCTCTCCGGAAGGGCAGTTGCATGGACGCCGACGGTAGAGAAATGCTTCTATCAATGGCTCGGCCAATCACATTTGCTTCGAAGTTGATTTCTCGCCTTTCTGGCTGATTTGGTGTTGCCTCCGGAGCATCATTTTGGAGACTTAGCCGGTGAATTTTCAGGAGTTCCTTGTTCACCGTGAAGAGCTCATCTGCATCCTCATCATCTTCCTCTTCGACGTTAACTTTCTGCTTGCCTTTGTCCTTCACTTGACTTGGCAACTCAATTGAAGGCTCGCCGAAATATAGTTGGGCGTCGGTCAAGTTGCATTCATTTGGCCGAAAGGGAGCCCGATCAGCGAAGACAGTATGCTGTTCACCACCTTTTGCATATTTAATACACTGGTGGAGTGTGGAGGGGATGACCCAATTTTCATGGAGCCAGGGTCTCCCCAACAAGGCCTTGTATGAGGTATTGGCATTGATGATGTAGAACACCGCCTTTGTGGTGAAGTCGCCCAACACCAGTTCTACTTCGACCCTGCCTAGGGCGTTTTCTGAATTTTGGTTGAACCCGGAGATTCTCACATCATTCACCCTCTGTAGACAGGGGACCAGGTATAAAGACTCAAAGGTCTTGAGGGGCATTATATTGACTGACGCCCCGGGATCGACTAGGATCCGGTTGAGTTCGTGCCCGTTGACTTTGCCTTGCATATAGAGCGGGCGATTATGGCATGGCGTGGACAGCAACATGTCTTTGTCAGAGAAAGTGACCTCGGTAGCCAATGCTTCATAGGTTTGGGCCTGAGCTTCAGCTACATGGGTTTCATAAACTTCAGGTTGCTGGAGAATCTTTACGAGAGCTTCCCTCAATTCTTTGCTCCAGGCAATGGCATCCCACACAGTCACACTGGCGGGAAACCGCTTCATTTGCTGGATGATTTTTCGATCAGCTCTAGCCCGGATCTGGTCCAGTGGCGCGACCATTTGCTCCAGAGATTTGGGAGGATACATGAGTTTACTACTCTCTTCAGGTTCTGGTTTGTCGCCTTCCTTTTCTCTGAATAGCGGGGCCAATGAGTCTTCATCCGGGGGTGGTGTTTCAACATTGTCCCCGCCAGAGGGACCCGGCTGAGTAGCTTGTTCTGCTGGCTTCTCTTGAGGGGCCTGGGCAGCGACCTCGTCCTCCTCATCTGACGGGTCGAAGATAAATGTATTGCCCCGTATCTCCACCTCCGGGGTAGGTTCAGGTTCTTCTCCGCGGAAGACTATCACCCTGTTGAGGGTGGGCGGATTGGGATTCCCCCGAGTAGGTGGGGCGGAGTTTGTCCCGCGACCTCTGCCCCGGCCTCTTCCTCGGCCTCGTCCGCGACGTTGATAGGTCGCAGTGGCCGCCTTGCCCCCTGAGGATGACAAACTTTCAGGTGGCGGTATCGACACCATATTGCATGAGAAGTCTTTCAGCATTTCTTCTAACTTCTCAATGGTGAGTTCGTCATCTTTATAGAAGATGGTTAGTTCTTCTGGGAGAGGGAACTTTTCACCTTCCCGCATTTGTTGGAGTTTCTGACGAAGCCAGTTCTTGAGCCTTGTCTTGCGCTCCATCTCCTCCCAAGGGATATATCGGTCCAAGGGGACGCCGTTGGAAGGCTTGGAAGGGACATATTCTTCCAGTTCGTTGATCAATTTCTGAAGCTTTTGCAGGGGGCTCAATTTTCTGGGGGCCTCCATCAAGGCAGCTTGCTCTGCCTGCTTCTTTAGTCTTCTTTTCAAGCTTTTCTGTCTGTTTCTTTCTTGCTTCTTCGCCTGGGCCAGCTTGGTCAGGGAAGGACCATGGGCTTCTGTAGGTGGCTGAGAGGAGCCCCCCATATAAGGGTGGCGATATGGAGCCTTGTTTCTGATGAACTTGGGTTGCTCATGCTTTCTCAGGGTCATTGTGACCCAATTACTTTCATCCTGTTGGGATTGAAAGGTAGCATTGATTGCCTGCTCAATAATATGGAGAGGCAACTCTTGGAACTCGGCTATGGGAGGATTCTCAGCTTGCAAGTTCACTTTGGGGGCAGGTTTCTTTTCTTGTCGGACCTCCTCCTGCTGTATGTTGGTACTGGGCAACTCAGCTTTGTCTTGCCCTTTCAAGGCTTGCTCCGGGCCATGTTCAGACGACTCAGACTTGATCTGACCTTGTGCGAGAGCTAGCTTTTCTCTTCTTTGCCGAGCTCGGCCTTTTCGACCTAGCTTGGGAGTTGGCTTTGCAACTTTTTCATCAGTGTTGCTTATTTGGGTCTGCTCACATCCTACCTGAGGCTCATTCTCCTGGGGGTTATCTCCCTGGCTTTGCCCTGTCTTCAATTCGACATTTTCTTCATGGCTTTTGGCTTCACAACCTTCTTCATGATTGCAATCATTTTCCGACTGTTGAGTTTTATTCTTCGGGTCTCGCTTCCGGGCCTCGGAGCCCTGGGTGACTTCAAAGTCGGCGACTCGGCAACGATCTGACCTTTCCTCCTGTTCAAGGGTTTCTTCTTGGGCTTGTTCGGCTTGACTGTCCAGCAGGCTTTCTATTTCAATGGGAGTCCTGGCATGGAGTGGCGGCCATCTAGGCTTAAGACAATCTTCGACAAAGCCAAAGCGGCATATGTACCCTTCTATCCGAAGCTTGGCATGCATTCTTTCGGTGAAGTTCCCATCAGAGTCGATCTCACCATGTCTGATAAAGGCCTCTAATGATCTTTGTACATCTTTGCATTCACTAGTAGGGTGCGACACCATGCAGTGATATTCGCAGTATGCAGGTGCTTCTTTTCCGCCTCCGTGCGGATAGCTCGTGAGCCGATAGCCAATATCTTGCCAGCTTTGCGGAGCTTATTAAATATCATGCTGGTATTTTCCTTTCGGAAAGAAAATTCCCAGGGAGCTGGTTCAGCAGGGCGCTCCGAAGCAACTTCAACTGGAGGGGTGGTGTTATCAAGTGATTGTCCTTCCTCTCGGCTGTTGGTGCCCATACTAAGGCTGATCACATTCACAGAATAATTCATCCCGGAGGCCTTCGGAGCAGAGTTGTCTTCAGGGTGGGACATTGATGGGGCCCCATCAGAGGTCGGCCTTTGAGCATCACTGGTCCCAGTCATAAAGGCAGGCTGCCCCAGCATATCATTTTGGGCTGGCTGATGAGCTGGCGCCGGGCTTCCGGAGATTTCGCGCTGAACCAGAGCGTCCACTGCAGCTGTGAGGAGGTGGTCTTTTATGAACGCCACTTCTTGCGCTTGCTGAGCTTGCTGACGCTTGATCTGGTCAAGGTCACGGAGAACCCATTGAAGCATCTCTATCACTGTATCACGAGAAGGCTCCCTGGGTGCGGCAGCGGGCACCGGCCTCCCTGCCTGCTGGTTCTCAACCGGTGGAGGAATTTCTTGTATCTCATCCTCCGAGTCTTGATGTACCGCATGGACAGATAGCCCATGGGGGACTGGTGTAGACATCTGAGTGGGATGAGCTTCATGAACATTTCTAACTCGGACGCCCCGATGGATCATGTTTTCTAGGATCATGGGATGAATCTTTCTGATAGGGAAAAGTGGCCATATCATCCTCCTTTGGTGTATACATCTTGGGAGGTTCATCATCCGACCCCGTCTTTTCATCGCCTGACAACTCACCCCCATGGCCCTTAAGGCTTCAACTCTGGCTGGCGGGTGAGCGGGAGTTCGGTTCGCGGCCACTGGTTGCATTTGAGGCGGTGGCGCCTCGGCTTCTGCCTCTGCTAGGAACTGGAACAGATGCTTATGAAAATCAGGTGTCTGTTCGGCTTCAACTGGCACAATTGCTGGGGCTTCGGGTGGTGGGTTCGAAGACCCTGCTTCATCATCATTGTCCCTGGGGAGACTATTATAGAGGAATTCATAAAGTCTCCCCCTGGCCTTCTCTTTATCAGTTGACTTATGGATGACGTTGACCGAATAGGTGACAACGTCAGTGGCTTGATTTGCTCGCCTTTGGTTATGTGGCTGGGGTGGGTCGACCAAAAGGCTTCCCATGTCAATTGTTCCTTCGGCAATCCAGGCTTCTACCAAGTCTTTGAAGGTATAACAGTCTTCAAGATCATGACCACTGACCCGGTGGTATGGGCAATAGCCCGGCCGGGCATATATTGGTGTTGGCCGATATAGCAGCCCTCCGCGTATGCATGCGCGGAAAATCGCCAAAGTTTCCCGGCGTGGAAAGGAATATAGCCTCTCCACCATCACATCCTCTGTTGAGCTCGAGGACCCTTCAGGAAGCCATCCTCTGGCCGATGGACGGGCCAGGGAAGTAGATGCATTTGCTCGGCGATGAGGCCTGTGACTGGGAACTGGTAGCTGTTCATCCATGGCTCTTAGACGGCTCAATATTTCCCTTTGGCCGTGTTGCAATGATCGGACCCGTCTTTCGAGACTTTGCATTGCCTTTGGCATCCACCGGCGCAAAGGCTCCTGAGTGCGAGGGGCTGCCCGCCCGTAAGATGGTTGGGCGTTCGAGGCAGCACTCTCCTGGGTATCAGGTCCATAGGTTGTAGCAGTGATGTGTATCACATTAGCAGACTGCCTCTGCTGATCTTGATCATGAGGTTGGGGGGGATCCACAAGGCCTGTCTTCATAGTAATCAGCTTGCTCTGGATCAGTTTTTCTACTTCGTTTTTGAAGACATAACAATCCTCAATTGTATGCCGCAACATTCTGTGATATGGACAGTAATTGGGCTCATCTGCCTTGTCAGCTTCATGAGGCCTTTTAATGTTTGGCAACTTGAGCAATTCATTCTTCATACAGAGATCAAAGAGTTTCTTCGTATGATCTTTCTGAAAAGAATATGGCGTCTTCAGACGGTCTGCCAATGTGATTGTTGGAGGTGCTTTTCCTTTTGTCTTGCTCCCAGAACCACCTGAAGTTCCTTCACTTTGACCGCCGCTCTGAGGCGAGAAGTCCACAGCATTTACTTCTTTTCCCGTGGCACGTTCTTTGTTGGGCTTGGCTTTAAAGGCCCCAAATGTCGGGTTTTCGGCGAAGAACATTTCAATCTCCGCCACTACAGCATTGAGCTGATCAAAGCCCTTTATGTTGGTTCCCAAGAGCTTTTCACTTACTTCAGCTGCCAGGCCCCGCCGGCATATGGTGATGGCGTCTTCTTGGGTGGGCGGATTATCACACCTCATGCTGAAATCTCGCCACCTTTTGATGAAATCAAGAGCAGTCTCCCCTTTTTTCTGCTTCAGGGAGCAAAGCTCAGCCAAGGACACCTTTCTTTCTGCAGTCTGAAACCGATCTAAAAACTTCTTCTGCATGTCGGCCCAGTCAACGACAGAGTTTGGCTTCAATCTTGAGTACCATTGGAAAGCGGTACCCGTAAGAGATGTCGCGAAATACCGCAACAAGTATGATTCCTCCAATGCAAGTTCACCCATGGCCGTTAAATAATAGGCCAAGTGTTCGTGTGGGGACGTCTGCCCACCGAACTTCTGCAATTTTGGTGCCTTGGGGCAATCAGGTGGCAACTTCTTGAACTGGTGATGGATCGGATACGGCACCCTGTACAAATCAACAGTGGCGGTACCCTCACCATGTTGGGCGAACTTGTCTTCAACAATCTTTTCAATCAATCGTCGTTGAGCGACGACATCTTCAATTGCGGAGATTTGTGGGGATTGAGAGCTTGGACCTTGCACTGGCTGTAATTCCAGCATAGCACCTGTATCATTCACCGGGATGGGCTGGCGGGGAGCCATAGGCGCACGGCCGGCCTGCTGTTCCCTTTGGATATTGAAGTTGGGGACCGACCTCGGGGACCGCTGGACATTAGCATCCTTCTGCCGCTTCATTTCCAGCATGAGGTTGGTCATCTCGATGTGCCAGCGCTGCATAGTTTCATATCTGGCATCATCAGACATTGCATTATATGCTGCCCTGGAGGGCGGTGCGAAGACCACATGTTCATCGGGGTCTTCGTAAGGGAGATTCACCTCCCCTCGGACACTGACGTTCTCATCTCCGTCATTGTCATGTTCTATGCCATGGAGGGTATGGTGTTGTTCTTGAGGAAGGCGCTCATCATGTGCCTGGCTCTGGCTAGAAGTGCCACCCGGGCCGCCAAACTGGGCTTGGAGGTTCCGCTTGGCATTTCGCGTATTGCGAAATATTGCATCTGTGTCTGGGTTGGATGCCCCTGCGCCTGCTGCTTCTGTAGGTGCATTCACGGGCTCAACTATTTCTTTTCCTGACACATAGCAGGAGTGGATCTTCAAATCTACCCCGTGCTGGGGCTTCTGCACTAGCCTCCGCCTCTTCATATTCTGGCCCCCTGGCTGGGGCACTGCCCCCAATCGGTCAAAGACCGAGATGCGCGAGGGCTGCCTCACATCATGTCGTTTGTCCTCGTGACGGGTCATTTCCACCCGCGTGGAGACAAAGTTGGGCTTCCGGTATACCCCTTTTCTCTTTTGCCCGCGAGGGTGTTGAGATCTAGGAGGTTGGATTACCGGGTAGTCCTCTTCTGCTTCCGCTTGGGCATTTTTCTCTGCCCTGAGCTTTCCGATTCTTCGGGCCTCCTCCTTGGTGACCCAGATTTGTTTCATCTTGGGCTGATACTTCTGGACCGCGCCACCCGAAGGTCGGGCGTGAGTGCTTCTAGGTGCAGCAGAATCCTCTTCCCGCATGTGCCGGAGCAATGCGAAGCGGTTGGAGGTGGGGATAGTGGGGACAATGTTGCTTTTCGGCAATATTGGCTTGCCCCCGTTCAGGTTGACTCTGATATCACCGACAAGAACTGTCTTGCCGGACTTTGGGACAATGGCCCTAGGCTTTCTGCCTTTGCGGGCCAGATGCCGTTCCCTTTTCACGGGTACGGCACTGGTGGAAACGGTGTTCACCGAGAAGACTCGACCTTCATATCGGGGCTTGCTGCCCCCAGCTGGAGTCAGCTTCGTTTCCTCCGTTGGCGCCTCCTGTACCGCGGGAACGACCCCGAGGAAGTATGGCGAGCCGACCACCGCCGGGAAGTCGCCAAAACACAGCGGGGTGGTGAGGTAGCCGAAGCGGGCATGGTTCGCCACCACTTGCGGTCCGTACGTCACAGCCGCCATTGTTTGATGTTTTCGTTGACTTCCTGTAATGGCAAAGCCAAATAATCAGGAGCCAAGTATTAGCATCAGGTCTAGCCCGTGTATGAAAGGTAGGAGAAGTCCCACCGGGCGTGCCAATTTGTTTTAACCCACGAAATATTTTTCTTTCAAAAATCTTTTTATCTTTTGGAAGAAAAAGATATATTTCGATGTTTATCTGTTTTGCGGGCGTGCCAGTCTGTTAAAACAGACAAATTTCGTTCATGTATCAGGCGATTTGGGTGTCGTGTACTGGACCATTCCCCGTCGATAAAGCGACGTTTTATTTACATCGAGAAGAACTCGAACACCTTTGATACATAGCTAGACCTGATTATCGAAAACATATTATAGGCAAAGGAGACACCATTCACCATGAATTCATCCTCCCACGTGGAATTATGGCCATCTCGTCGATGTATTTATCCACATTGGGGGCTGTTTTAGAAACATTTGTTTATCATGTTTCCCCCCTTTTTTTTTGGAATGTTTCATAGAGATGCCCATTTAAACGGGGACTTATTAGCCTCATTCTTCATGAATTGAGGACGGATTTGTCATTCCCTTTGTTTCTAGGGGCTAATTCATGACTTCATCCAAAATGTGGGCTGATTCTTCGTTCCCCAATCTTCTAGGGACTGATTTGCAACTTCACCCCAAAAAAATAAGGACTGGTTTGTCATTCCCCGCATTTTTTTAGGGACTGATTTATAATTTCATCTCAAAAATGGGGACTGAATCATCCTTCCCTGTGTTTCTAGGGACTGATTAACAATTTTGCCCCAAAATAGGGACTGGTTTGCAAAATCCCCCTTTAAAACATGGACTGATTCACAGTTTTCTCCATATTTAAGGACTGATTTGTAATTTTCCATGTCTTTTAGGACTGATTTTCTTCAGAATAAGGATTGGTTTGTCGAATATTCCTTATAATGGGGACTGGTTCACAAAAAGATCTTTTATTTGAGGACTGATTTGTAATCCTTTGGTCATGTGAGGGTTATTTTGTAATTTTCCTGATGAATAGGATATCATTTCTGGGCCCTTATCCCTTTAGGACCTCATTTCTGATTTTTCAAGGATTTTCTAACATTTATACATGTGTAAAATTCGATTGATTTGAAATGGCTATGTATTTTGGTCATTTATATAAATAAAAAGAAAACAGGGTTTTTCTGTAATTTTTCTTGAGCACAGGGGTAGCCTTATGGGTTTTTTCATCATTTCTGAGCTTCCAGATTTTTTTTGAAATGACCTTGACATCCCTTTACGCAGGGATCATTACATTCAGAAAGTTTCCTTCTTTTGGTCACTTATACAAATGAGCATAAGATGGGGTTATTCTGCAATTTTTGTACAGAGAATATTATTGCAGACCGACCATAGATCATGTGCAGAAATTTGTTGTATCATTTCCATTTTTTTTTTATGAGAGATAGTCTATTGATTCCACTTTCTAAACTCATGAAGGATGGTTTACAAATAGCCACATAGCTAATATAGACTTGCCTTAACCAAAGTAAGGCAACCTTCCACACTTTGGCCTTGTGAAACAGAGCAAGGCAGTAGCGCACAGAACAGATCAAGGGATTTCTAAATTCTTGGAGTTTTTCTGAACTCCTCTGGTTCCTCTCTTCTTGCTAGACACTTCCTCCCCAACTTCTCCTGGACTTGGTTTTCAGATTTCCAGCTCTCCTTCGTTCTTGGAGCATTGGGTCCCCTTTTATAGGGGCTGAGCAAAGGGTGGATATCCCACCGGGGTTTTGTCCCATCGGAGACGAAGCCCACCGGAGTCGGAGCCCACCGGGGACGGAGCCCACCGGAGACGGAGCCCATCGGGTATGCATTTATTTCTGTCATCTTTTTTCTTTTCCGAGACAGAGCACCGGTGGGAGTCCCATCGGGGACGTGGGACCCACAAGGGCACCGGTGGGACTCCCACCGGGCACACAACCCCGGTGGGGTTCACACAGGGCCCGCGGCACCGGTGGGGTCCCCACCGGGTGCGCGCGACCCTGGTGGGAGTCCCACCGGGTGCGCGGCACCGGTGGGGGCCCCACCGGGTGCGCGCGGCCCCGGTGGGACTCCCACCGGGTGCGCAGCACCGGTGGGGGCCCCACCGGGTGCGCGCAGCCCCGGTGGGACCTCCACCGGGTGCGCAGCACCGGTGGTGTCCCCACCGGGTGCGCGCGGCCCCCTGGTGGGGTCTCCACTGGGCGTGCAGCCCCGGTGGGGGTCCCATCGGGTGTGGCAGCCCTGGCGCGGCTCCGATGGGGCCTCCACCGGTGTCGATACCCCGTAGAACCCGATGGGAGTCCCATCGGGGCATCTCAGCGGGAGATTTCTTTATAAACTCCTGACCACGTGTCATTTCATCACGTGGGGCTTTTTTCTTCGTCGTGTGAGGAGGTGGATTTTGGCCACGTCACTTTGATTGCTGACATGGGTATTTGACCGGACCCCTGCACATTAAAAAATGAACGCTACGTAGGGCGCCTTCCACCGGGATATCTCGGGCCATTAAATTTCGTTCGCCCGACATTGGTTCTGATTTCGGACACGCCGGAAACGTGGGGTTGACTGATTTCTATTTTGGGTCAACCCCGAGGACTTTTTTCTCCGACATTTTGGGATGTGCAGAAATATTTCTTTTTCTGCATTAATTTATTCTGAAAATCAGAATAAATGATTTCGTTTCATTTATTCATCCTGAAAATTCTGAATAAATAACTTCAAGGGTCATCCTTTACCCGGGACGCCGGATAAATATTCTCCTTTTCGTGCACTTGTTCCCGACATTTGAATAAAGTTCTCAGGGGTATTTTATTCCGAAAACACTGGGGGTTATAAGGTTTCAGCCCCAATTTAATGCGGAATGGCCCTGTTCACAATTCAAAGATGTGCAGCAGATATTTCTGTTTTCTGCTGTCTATTTATTCCGAAAATCCAGAATAAATGCCTTCTTGTCTTTCTTTCATTCATTCTGAAAAATTCTGAATAAATGGATTTGGGGGTTACTTTTGGAACCCCGTACAAATATTTTCCTTCTCATACACTTGCTCTATGTATTTAAAACAAGTGTTTGTGGCATGAGAACAAATTTTTTCATTCAACACCCACCGACTGGAGTCCGTGTTTTATTTACATCGAGTGAAAACTTGAATACCTTTGATACGATACGTTTATTAAAAGACCTTGCCGAAATTAGGAGACTATAGATGGCATTTTGGACATCCACAATTATCCTCAAAAAAATTTATCACATTTGTATATATGTCCTTAATGGGGTATAAGTGCCTCCATTAAGCGTTTTACAAAGATAAATGTGACTTCACATACGTGTTATTTTGAAATACGGAAGGACTTATTACAAAAGAGCGTGGTCAATATATAGACCTATAATGCCTTGTCCTTTCTCCCACGGTCTTTTTCAGCGGAGCACAGACAAGGGACGACGTACAAGGAGACAACCGAAGGTATCCCAAAATAGATCTGAGATCTTCTTGCCAAGAAGTCCCAAGAAGCTTCCACCAAAAATCCTCTTTTTTAGCCCTTACCTCATATTTATAGAGGTTTTAGGGGCCGAAGGGGTACTACGGCCTCCTTTTAAGGCACAGACGCCACCCCCCCCCTCCTTTCAAACCCGTTTATCTCATGTGTTCGAAGTTAATAAACCTCGAGGCTATTCTCGGGGCTTTTCGGTCTTTTCTCGACCTCCCGAGGCTTTTCGGCCATATCTCGACATGTTCAAGGATTTCTGCCGTTATTTGACAGTTCCAAGACTTGGAGTGGTCTACCATAAGCCGGGCCCAGAAAAGCACACGCCATTTCATAGAAGCGGCGTGGGTCTCACTCCACCGAGCTGTGCAAACGGCATGAGCCAGGCCTCTCGGTCATTTCTTAACTTTTCAAAACGGTTCCGGATATTTCCGTTTTGATTGACTTTTCCGAATACTCCTGCCATTTATCGGCTTGTTTGGACTTCTCCGCCATTTGTTGACGTTTTCCGAGAACTCCCAATGTGTTTAGCCTTAAGTCACACCCAGGAGAGCACACGTCACTTCATAGAAGTGGCATGGGTCTCGCTCCACGGGTGGGACAAAAAGCATGAACCGTCGGACTATTTTTTGCCATTTTCTCCGCCACAGGGACGTATCTGCAATTTTCCAGACAGCAGGGGTATTCCTGTACTTTTCTGGATAGCAGAGATATTTCTACAATTTTCCAGGACAGCAGGGGTATTCCTGCAATTTTCCGGACAGCAAGGTATTTCTACAATTATCCAAGATAGCAGGGGTATTCCTGAAATTTTCCCATGGATAGGACATATGTGTAATTTAATACACACATGCACAAACTTTATATCCTTAGGAGTCTTTGTGTAATTTTAGACAAATTTGGGCCCATATGGGGGTCTTCATATTTTGTACTTTGAAGAACAAACATCTCCCCCCCCCCCAAAGGAGGGGGTCTCAAGGCCGGACTTTCTTCTCTCCTCCGGAATCCTTTTTCTTTTTTCTTCATAGCCTTCACCCCCTATTTATAGGGATTTGAGGGGCCAAGGGGATGCCCTGCGGGCATTGTGCTAAACCCCCCCCCCCCGGGAACAGGCGTGGAAACACCCCCTGCGGGGATGTCCTGCACAGAAACACCCCTGTGGGGGGTGGTCCTGCATGGAAACACCCCCGCAGGGGTGTTCACAGCAAAAAAACCCCCTTGGGGTGTTGGGGGGGGAGATTTTCCTTTTGTTAATTTTTTGTATCAACAGACGTACAGAGCGTGTGAGATTGTCAGGATCCAAAGTAGGTTGGATGCCATGGAATTAGCAATCAAGTGGTGTGAACAATTTTGGGTTCTTATGAAAAACATTAGCGTGGATCTTAGACTTTGGGCAAAAGATACCACCTTCCAGAACTTTAATATATTTAGATAATGAACCAAAAAGGTGAATTTACTGGTAGACTGAAATAATGAACCATTGAGACAAACTTTTAGATTGAACTTGACTTCCTATTTAAGGAACCAATAAGTTATCATGTGCCAGATGACCATTGTTAACATACCACAAGAAGCAGATAGACTTCACAAGACATGAATATAAAATAAATGCAGATATAATGTGAGAAATATATAACTTTGTTGAACCACAGGGCAATAACAGTGTCTTGTAGTTGGATTACCACAAAAATCTAGAGCTATCTGTAACCCAGCATTTGCACCATGTTTGTACTCTTCCTCATTTCTAATAGAACCATTTGGACCACCTGTCTTTGTCTTCACATCGTAAGTGCCAGCATCATGCCATCTGCATAGAACAAGGATAAAAATAAGGTTCATGCTGATGACGTAAAAACAATATTGTTCTTGAACGAAATAAAATAAGAAATACATGCACATGCAAAGCAGTTTCTGAATGTGACAAAGAAAAAAGGTCAAACTAAAAGGAAATATATGCCCAAAACTCTATAGAAGTGTTTTTCATGTATCAACAATTTCCTAAAATGTATAATAATTGCATTTCATTAAACATGTCAATGTGAGAATAGGCGTATAATCCCTTAAGGGTGAAAACAATATTTTCTTTATATCTATGCTAAGGCATAAGGCATTGGCATGTGATGGCAGCTTGAAAACCAAAATATACGTATTCACAAGCAATTCTGCATAATCATGTGAATAGTTTGCCAGCATCTTTCTGTATGCTGACCCAATAAATAATCAGATGTTTTGGAATGTAGAGGTGGTGAATCAAAATATAAAACATAAAAAATACAGGAGTGATAAATAACTTTTAGAGATTCATGCATAAGCATTATTAATTGTCTTTAAATAACATATAATGAACTAAATCAGATTACTGAATGATATGACTTAAGAAGGATGAGAATTATTCATGAATGAACAATTATAAATCACAAACTAAACAGCTTAAGAAATTTCATGGGGTAAAGAACGAAAATTGACAAAAAAAACCCACATTGATGAGCAATATAAGAAATGACAAAAATGGGAAAGAACAGAAACCATTAAATATTAGGCTGAAAAGAATGAGGATGGTAACTCATGCATGAATCATCCAAAGTGACAAATGAAGAGATTATTACATAGATAATCAGTAGCCTATCATACCTAATATATCGTGAAAAGCAAGTAAAATAAGAAATGGATCTCTTGACGCCTCAATCATCCAAGTCATGCATGTGGGAGAAATCGCATACCGAACAGCAAAACGGCATGGTAGCACAATTCCCATGTTACACCATAAACCCACCTATTGCTAAAGGCAGAGAAGTACTAAGGAACGTTGGCCAATAATAAGAAAGGAGAACAGTAAAATCTACGGTGCCGCAGCAGGTACCATATCAAGTAATCAAAAGGCAAGAACCCAATATTCATGACAGCATACCAAACAAAATTGTCATATCAAAAAACAAAAAGGAAAAAACACGCAGTTGGTAATTCTGGCAGGATGCCTTCAATGTCTTGACGAGCCTTTAATGGAACTAGTTGGGTTATAACTTATAGCAGCTGCAAAGGCCAACTTTTAACCCATATAAACGATCATATTCTGAAATTTTGAGCTTTATTGAATTCAGGTTCGTCCAGATGTTGTTGTTGAGCAACCCCCGACTACTTGAAGACAAGATACTGCTTCCATGAACAGCATAGACGTCGTCAAGGGAAGAAAAGGCCCATATTCCTCTTCCAACTACAGCTACACTCTCTCAGGTCAGGTAGCAACCTACGTCATGATGTTGCTGCACAACGCAGGTCGGGTAGCCAAAAATCCATCAGGAAAAAAAAACTGAATTAGATGTGGCGTTTTACAGCAGTAAGCCCTCACTTTGGCATGTTAGAAAATTAGGAGAGAAGGGGGAATCATCAACAGTAGATCAATCACCATCCCAGTTCTCGTGTCCCCAACATCTCAACACTGTCATCTGGCAACAGAGGTTATATATGCAAACATCTATTCCTCGTGTCAAGTCGGGAGAGAGAGGAGAGATGCACTCCCGATGCCTCAAAAAGGGAAAACAAAGACAACAGAAAACACCTCTCCGCCATAAAACGTCAGATACTCGCACGAGCCAATCCAACCAATCAAAACACAAACGCAAAAAAAGATCGAGCTGAAAGAAGCGGCGAACCAGCAGCAACCATACAGAACGAGGGAAAAAAAAACAGATAGATCACTACCACTGGGAAGCAAATATATCAGAACACGCAACTCACGCGAGGCGAAGCATGATCGGAGCGCAGTTCTTGCTGGCGATGAGCGCGCGGAGGTTCCTGCGGGCCTTGTCGACCTCCTTGAGGTACTCCGCGTCCACCACCGGAGCCGCCATTACAGGTTAGCAGAAGGGGGAGCCCCGCGAGCGAGAGAGAGAGAGAGAGGATGGGTTCTTGCGAATGGCGAGCGCCGGAGAAGAGTACAAGTACGCCTTCACTCGGGTCTGCAATGCCGAAAGGTGTAGATATCCTTATCCGCTGTCGCTTTTTTTTTAGTGGCATTCCCCATTTCGGCTTGTTGTTTTCGTGCTCTTTTTGTTCTTATATGCGTTTTTTTTCACATTTTTTTTAAAAAAATAATAATGATATTCTCCATTTATTTTTCGAGAAACATGTATGACTAGCTCTATATTATCTACCTTTGGTCATCTCAAATATAATTTAGGAAGAATTAACTGTTGGTCCCTGACAGAAACCTGATATTATTTTTAGGTCCCTGTTAGGTTTTTCTACGCATTTCGATCTCTGCTTTATGTAGGACTTATTTTTAAATCCCTGATGTTAACCTCCGTTATCCTCCCCCGTTATCCTAAAAGTATGTAACTGCGTAAGTACGTTCTTACACAGTTACATGTGTAACTACGTAAGTATGTAAATCATGTAACTGTGTAAATATGTAATTACTACATATTTATGCAGTTACACATGTAACTTTGTAAATACTTAATAATTTATAGAAATAAATATTTACTTATTTACTGGAAGAATTACCAATCAATCCCTAATTTTGAGAGATTTATTTTTAGGTCTTTGAGTTACATAATTATAGAAGAAGAGACTTACATAGTTTCATAATGGCTTACCTAGTTACCAGAGACTTACCTAATTACATAGTTGCATGTGTAATTACACACTTACGCAGTTAAGCCCTTCTGTACTGTAATTACCTAGTTACCAAGGACTTACCTAATTACAGAGTCCCTGAATTATA
This sequence comes from Colocasia esculenta, assembly GCA_014218235.1. NCBI lineage: Eukaryota > Viridiplantae > Streptophyta > Magnoliopsida > Alismatales > Araceae > Colocasia > Colocasia esculenta. Next base: position 132,075 of record JACBKR010000721.1, read on the forward strand.
TACTATGTAACTCTGTAATTACATGTATAGTTACAGAGTATGTAGTTACAGAATTACATTTGTAGTTACATAGTATGTACATGTGTAATTACACACTTACATGTAGTTACAGAGTTACACACTTACGTAGTTACAGGAATTACATACTTACGTAGTTATAGAAATTACACATGTAACTCTGTAACTAGGTAAGCTCTAGGTAACATTTGGTAACTAAGTAATCCCTGATAACTAGGTAAGTCCTTCTGAAACTATATAAGTATGTAACTAGGTAAGCCCTAATTACATAGTTAAAAACTTATAAAATCTCTATGTAGTTACAGAGTTACATGTGTAACTGGATAAGTATATAATTATATACTTACGTAGTTATAGGAATTACATACTTACGCAATTATACATGTAACTTTATAAATATATACTTACACAGTTACATATTTAATTGTGTAACTACTTCATACCTTATTACATAGTTATAGAAAGAAATAATTACAAACTTAAGGCGTAAAAAACTATGTACTTACATACTTACAGAGTTACATGTGTATGCGTAGTTACATAGTATGTACATGTGTAATTACACACTTACATGTAGTTACAGAGTTACACATGTAACTCTGTAGCTACATACTTACGCAGTTACAGGAATTACACATGTAACTCTGTAATTAGGTAAGCCATAGGCAACTTTTGGTAACTAGGTAAGCCCTGATAACTAGGAAAATCCTTCTGAAACTATGTAAGTATGTAACTAGGTAAGCCCTAATTACAGAGTTACAAACTTATAAAATTTCTATGTAGTTACAGAGTTACAAGTGTAACTGCATAAGTATGTAATTACATACTTACACAGTTATAAGATTTACATACTTACGTAATTATACATGTAACTCTGTAAATATATACTTACCCAGTTATATATTTAACTGTGTAACTACTCCATACCTTGTTACATAGTTACATGAAGAAATAATTACAAACTTAAGGTGTAAAAAACTATGTACTTACATACTTACAGAGTTATATGTGTATGTGTAGTTATATAGTATGTATATATGTAATTACACACTTACATGTAGTTACAGAGTTACACGTGTATACTTACGCAGTTACAGGAATTACATATGTAACTCTGTAACTAGGTAAGCCTTAGGTAACCTTTGGTAACTAGGTAAGCCCTGATAACTAGGTAAATCCTTCTGAAACTATGTAAGTATGTAACTAGGTAAGCCCTAATTACAGAGTTACAAACTTATAAAATTTCTATGTAGTTACAGAGTTACATGTGTAACTGCATAAGTATGTAATTACATACTTACATAGTTACATAATTTACATATTTACGCAGTTACACATTTTTGGGATAACGGTTACACACTTTTGGGATAACGGGGGAGGATAATAGGGGTTAACAGCATGGACTTAAAAATAAGACCTACATAAAACAGGGACCGGAAGGCGCTGGAAAACTTGACAGGGACCTGAAAATAATATCAGGTCTCTGTCAGGGACCAATAATTAATTCTCCCTATAATTTATATAAACCTTGCAACTATTAATAGATTGCGAAATACTTTCTTATGTTTGAAACGAGTAAAAGGTAGACAAAAAAAATCCTACTTTTACTTTTTTGTGTTTTTTGCACTTTCGCGGCTTATCGAGGCTCATTATGTCCTATTGTTCCCAAAAAAGCAAAAATTACGGTATGTGCTAATTTTTGCACTCTAATATAAAATATTTTTATCTTAAAAAGAGTTATCTCAGAGAGTTTTTAGAAAGGAAAAATTAATTGAGGATCCTTGTCAGAGGGTGTTACTTTTTTCTTAATCCCTGTCAGAATACTGGAAGTCGTAGAGTCCTTACTTTTTTGTCTGATTTAATTTGGAGTCTCTACTTTTAAGACGTCAGCATTTACTACCCTCGATTCACGAGTTCCATCTCTTTTGCATCCATCTCTTTTTCTCATTCCTGTCTTACCCTTCCGTCCTTTCGAAGGCCTTTTTCCCCATTCCCGTCTTACCCTTCCGTCTTTTCGAAGGCCCGTGAACTAACATCGATGGAAGTTGCAATTACATAACGTGTGTAACGCACTTACAACAACTATTGACATCATTTATACATTGTGACATGATGTGCATTCATTTAACCCTTATCTTCTTCCCCGTGAACCGTTCTTCACAATTATAATAGAAACACATGTCCTCATACTTATCCTTCCCAAGTTTCTCTAAGTCTTCTTCTTCCTATCTTTCTTGTTCGTCTTCTTCCTCTTTATTTGCAGATGTCTTCATCTGACGGTGCTCCCCACAGGGATGGGAAGGAACTAGTGCCACCGGTGCTTGTTGCTGAAAAAGGCTTCACCCCCGACTTCTGGAGGGGGTTTTACAGTGGTTGGAGAATGGCTTTACATAAAGCCTTTTGACTGTACGGAAATAGGGGCCTCATCGAGATCTGCCCTGACATCAGCCCTGAGGCGGAACCCATCTGCACCCTCTGTTCTCCCTCCCCTCTCCGTTCCTCCTCCCCTCCCTCCTCCCCTGAGTCATCAACTTAGGGAGTATAGGGACTTATTGTTGTGAGGCTTGTTTTTGTAATATATTTTCATTTTATACAGTCTTCTGTGGCCGCTATATAATCCATTGTATGTGCTCTCTATCATGCAAACTCAACATGTTAGCAATAAATACGTACTGTAACATGTTATTGTGTATACTATAATCAAAATAAGTAAATATTGTAATAGGTTATTACGTCTACTGTAATAGTGTAGTGCTCATACTGCAAGTAAAACTGTAAGAGTGTGGTGATCGTAATGCATGTAGAACTATAAAAGTGTAGTGCTCGTACTGTAAGTTCTAATGTAACCAATTATTAAGTTCCAAGAGTGTAGTGATCGCATGCTAGTCTTCAGTCAGGTGATCCGCCACAACTTGTAATGGGAAGCAATATCAAATGTACAACTACTGACAGGTACATACTCCCATGCATCATTCCCGTGCATTCTTGAACAGCCTTCATCTTATCCCATGCATCATGTACTTATGTACAATTTTTACAAAAGTAATTCAGAGATGTATGGCGTTTCTTTGGAAACCACATAACCGTCTCAATTACCTGGAAGCAGTCTGGAATTGTACGTCGACTGGACAAATGGAGCGGAATGTCTAGTACCAGTCTTGACGCAATATTGTCTAGGTAGAATACATTTAGTAGGACAAGTCTTCATAAGCAAAGAGCATTTGCAGCTGGAATTGACAAATTGGAAGTATTTATGGGATCACACGAGGATTTAATTGGAAGTATTTAAAGAACGACTTTGTCCGCTTAACTGTAAGGTGCAATGTAGATGCTTGCCCATGGCGCCTTCATGCATCCGTCATTCGTCAAGGTCCAGAATTTGCAATCATGACTATGAAAAACATACACAACTTTGGATGTGATATTATGAGCGAACAACATCCTAGGACATCTAAGAAGTGGGTTGCAAATGCTGTGAAGGGAAAACTTCTTGATAAACCCACTTATAGAGCAAGTGAAACGATGAGGGACATACGTCAGGATTACAGTATCTCTATCCCTTATCATCAGGTATGCCATGATTTCAAACGTCTAACATATAAATTTTCAATTCTAACACATCACAACTTCTTTTGTAATGCGTACAACGACAACTGTAAGTTTCTGGCGCTTGTATTGTAACAACTATAATCGTATACTATAAGGGCCCGTACTGTAACTCATTACAAATTATACTGTATGATTCTATGCAGGGCACTGTATCATCAGCACTATAATATGTAAGATATAAGGGCAAGTACGGTAACAATATGTAAATAGGCTGTAAATAGCACTGTATCAACTCATCTAACATACCATGTATCATCATATCAATAGGCGTGGTGGGGCAAAGAAGTTGATGTTAGTTCTCTATACGGAGATTTTAGAACAAGCTATCATATGCTGCACTGGTACATCGAACGTGCATTAGAGTCAAACCCAGGATCGGTTTTGTCTCTTGAAGTGGACCCGGAGACACAATGTTTCAAACGCTACTTCATATGCTTCTAGGCATCTGCATACGGGTTCAAAGTTGGTCGCTGACCTATGCTCTTTTTGGACGAAACTCATATCAAACAACATATAGTACAAGGGGTTATACTTGCAGGAAGTGCTTTAAACAGTAACAATGAGCTATTCATTGTAGCATACTCCATCGCAGACTCAGAAACATATGATAATTGAGTATGATTTCTACAAAATTTGAAAAAGGGCATTACTCTCAGATAGAAGGATCACCTTCCTATTAGACAGGGGGAAAGGTCTGAAGGAAGCGATTCCTGACATATTTCCAAATGATCATCATGTCTACTATTTTCAGCACATCATGCAGAACTTCAACGACCAATGTGTAGGGAAATATGCCGCCCCTTTCAAGAAATTACTTAGAAAAATCTTCCAGCGCATTGCGTATGTTGTCACTGAACAAGAGTACCAAGACATAATGATCGCAATGGAGATTAATTCTACTGATGCCAAAGAATGTGCTCTGAAATGATGTCGAACACTAGTCCCATGCTCAATTCCCGGGACAAAGGTTCAGCTGTTCAATTATACTGAAGCGATATGTTCTATTATAGTCCACCATTTATGTTCTTACAGTTAGGCATTGGCAGGTCTTATAGCAACAGATATAAGTTGTTACAGTAAGCATTGCCTTATTGTTAGAGATATATGATGTTACAATACGTGTTAAATGTGGTTACAGTAAATAGTGAAGACGTGTTAGAGATATATGATGTTACACTAATTTCCTTTCGATTGTCTCACAAGTTTGGCGAGTTATACTCTAATTTGGCAGAGTCATTCAACAATTGGATACATGATGCGCGAAGTCTACCAATACTACAGATGGTTGACAAAATTAGAGTTCAAATGATGGAAATGGCTGCAAAGAGAAAAATTGACGCAGCCTTGTAGGACACTCCATACTGTCCTAAAGTACAAAAATCATTGAACGAAACCTTCATGAAAGAAGAAGCTTAGCAATCCGTCATTCAGACGGAATCAAATTTGAGGTTATTCAAAACATGAAGGTGAACGCCGTAGACCTCAATCAACAAACATACTCCTGTGGACACTGACAACTTGTCAAGATTCATTACAAGTATGCATGCGCAGTAATTGACAATAACAAGGAGGCCGTCTCTCAATATGTTTCAACATTTTACAGAACAGAAGTGTACAGGGCTACATACGAAATTAACATTCAACCGATCCCAACATTTGACATGCTATATCCACCTTAACCATCTGATGTTCTGATCAAGCCACCGTCAACAAAGAGGTTGCCAGGAAGACTGAGAAAGAGGAGAATACATTCAAGAGGAGAAGTAGAGCATGTGTATATTTGTTCAAGATACAAACAAATAGGTCACAACAGAAGAACTTGTAGCAACCCACCCAACAATCCTGAATGAATAAAAATATTCTATATCTCAAGCTCTATTTTTTATTCTTTAGGTACAATGTGTAAGTGATGTCAATGGTTGCTGTAAGTGCGTTACACATGTTATGTAATTACAACTTCCATCGATGGCGGAGGCGGATAGACAGACGGATATGTCAATTCATGGGCCTTCGAAAGAACAGAAGGGTAAGACGAGAATGAGAAAAAGTGACTGATGCAAAAGAGACGGAACTCGTGAATCGACGGTCGTAAATGCTGATGTCTCAAAAGTAGGGACTCTAAATTAAACCAGGTGAAAAAAGTAAGGACTGTACGAGTTCTAATATTCTGACAGGGATTAGGAAAGGAAAAAAGTAACAACCTCTGACAAGGACCCCCAATTAATTTTCTCTTTAGAAAAAAGTAAAAATTAGTTGTCTTTAATGACAAAAAATAGTTGACTCATTATTATTCTCTATTTTAAAAAAAAAAATTGGTTGCTCGATCGTAGTGTATATATGTTAAATTGGTTCCAAAGTGAGCATATTTCTGAAAAGAATATATTGGGGGGTGGGGGTTTGATAACGAGATAAAGGAGTTTATTTCTTTTTTAACACCTATTTTAAATCTATAGATAATTTGATAATTGAGATAAGATAAGTAAGAATGATAAAAGTTATTCAGAATAAAAAAAGTGATAAAAGAGGGAATAATTATCCCACTCATGGAGAGAGGATAAAAGTTATCCTAAAAAATAATTCATTAATTATAATATTTTATTTTAAAAAACTGTGTATCTCTCCATATACATACTTAAATGATGTCAAACTAGATATAAAAGGATGATAATTATACACACTCTGTTACATCACATCATATCACATTAAAAATTATCTCATTCTTAATTATCTCTCATTTAAATCATCTCAAATCAAAAAATTCTTAAATCAAATACTTACCTATAAGCTCTAGGTGTTTTATTATATCTTAGGTTTATATTTTTTCTCAATTCTTAATGTTACTAATGACCCTTTTAATTTCATATTATTTGAAACTAGACAACAGGTCTTCCAATGTTTAAGAGTGAGAAATTATGAATAAGGGGATTGGAGACATTGATGCCCAAGATTTGGTAGAATGTAGATGATAATACTTTTAAGATTATCAATCTATTTATCATCAAACTTTAGTAGTTTGAAATTGAGGGTGAATTTTTAAAATAATCAATTAATAGAATGTGTTAATATTTTAAAAGACTTACCTATAAGCGCTAGGTGTTTTATTATATCTTAGGCTAATATTTTTTCTCAATTCTTAATGTTACTAATGACCCTTCTTAGCTTCATATTATTTGAAACTAGAGAACAAGTCTTCCAGTGTTTAAGAATGAGAAATTATGAATAAGGGGATTGGAGACATTGATGCCCAAGATTTGGTAAAATGTAGATGATAACATTTTTAAGATTATCAATTTATTTATCATCATACTTTAGTAATTTGAAATTGAGGGTGAATTTGTAAGATAATCAGTTCATAGAATGTGTTAATATTTAAAAGACTTACCTATAAGCACTAAGTGTTTTATTATATATTAGGTTTATTTTTTTTCTCAATTCTTAATGTTACTAATGACCCTTGTTAGTTTCATATTATTTGAAACTAGACAACAAGTCTTCCAATGTTTAAGAGTGAGAAATTATGAAGAAGGAGATTGGAGACATTGATGCCCAAGATTTGGCAGAATGTAGATGATAACATTTTTAAGATTATCAATCTATTTATCATCATAGTTTAGTAATTTGAAATTGAGGGTGAATTTTTAAGATAATCATTTAATAGAATGTGTTAATATTTTAATGTATATGTCTTCATGTAGTCTCTTAACAATTTATCAAGAGGAGGTTAGTGGAAGCTAGTTTTCTCTTATTTTAACTTATCTAATGGCTAAAGTCAAAATAAGTTTATGAAACAAGAATACAAATAATAGTATATGATTAACCATTGAAAAGTATAAATAAAACTATAATGGATGTGAGAAAATAACAACAAGATAATGGTTGTGATTTCCAAATATTAATGTTCTGTTAATGACCAGGTTTTACATTAGGTCTTTATATATATCTCTATTAATTTCTCAAACATCTTTCGTAATTTTGTATTTGCATGTATATCACTTTTATAGATACAAAATATTTTTAAAATTATTGTTGTAACTTGTCACGACAGATGCTACAAATGCATTTAGAATATTTCTTTTACTTTTGTATATGTATCGTATTAAAATGATGATAAAAATATTCTAAATATATTCTTGACTTCCATGATCATGGAAGGTTGCATTAGAGTGTCTAAGGGTATTTTGTATCCATATAAAAGACATATACATAAATATAACTCTAAAAAGAAATTTTATATAATTAATCTTCTAAGAGGAGTATGTATGAAAAAAAATATATATATTACACACCTTTTAACAGGTTTACTTATTTATGTATTTGTTGCCTTGTATAGCAGCCGAGATTCTCCTCATGTGAGCCCATGCCTATACTATAGTGTGGTGGTTGTGTCCCTTGTGGAAAAAAAGAGGGGCACGGGGGAGGGCGGGAGTTCGAATTCGTGCTCACTTCTCATTTACCCCTTCCCAACTAACTTACCTATAAAAAAATAGAGATTTCTTTTCGTGTGGCTCACAAGCAGCCATTGCTGCCATTTTTGTTATCCAAATGGGTGCTATGTAAGTCATAACTCGGTATGTGTTGATAAGGTTGCAGCTCTGCGAAAACGTATTGTAGCGGCCGGCCCTAGTGTGCTTCTTGCGGCAAAGGACCAGCAACTTTCCTCCGACTCCAGTTGGGAGGGGACCCCTCCCTCTTCTCCGTTAACAGATCGTACCTCTCTTAGGAGATTTCGTTTTGGTTCAAGAAGGGTTTCTTTCTTGACTTGTGTTCTTCCCTTTGGGGAAGTAAATCTTCTTTGATCATCAGAGGATCTCAGCATTAAGTAGTTTCTTCTCAGGTGCCCAGGTTCTGTTCTTTTGGCCTCTTGTGGAGCTAGTATCTCCATCTAGGATCGGACTCCTCAAGTTTTTTCTCGTGAAGCTTCCTGTAAGGTTCTAGTTTGTGGGCATGTTTTTCTCTAGATCACCCTTGTTCATGGTGTTGGATTCGAAGGATTAGCTCGAGTCATGGGTTATTCCACACACTATGCATTAGTGTGTGTCTTCCGAGTTCAATCACTTGGTTTGCTGCAAATATGTGGAGCATTAGTCATCCATCCGAGCAAGCCCCTGCCTTGTGCTTGCTTCAGTTGATCAAGTTTTATGGATCGATTTTTGACCTCTTATGTAATTTCTCTTTTGATATCTTTCTATATGTCTTGCTTGTGCTCTTGGTAGTGGTTATCTTTGTATCGAGGGATGATGATCCCCTTCTGTGATCTTTGTTATATGTAACTCGAGAGTTTCCTCCCCATGCCATGTTTCTGTACTAGCTTTATCTAGTAATATAGAGCTATAAATTCCTTTCCTTTGTCCCCCCCCCCCAAAAAAAAAGAAGAAGTCATAACTCATAAATGCCTCTTATCGGATCCGCATGCACTACAAGAAAAAGTGACATTATCGATGGATATTTTCGACATAAATATTTCATCGGTAATACTGACGGATATGACGATGGATATATTTCTGTAGAAATATCTGTCAGAAATATCAGTCGGTAATGTCGACAGACTTATTTTAGTCAAAAAATCCATCGGCATTTTCGACAAATATTCTGATGAAAATAAATCTATCGAAATATCTGTCGGCCAACCCTCATTGTCCCTCTCTCTCTCTCTCTCTCTCTCTCTCTCTCTCTCTCTCTCTCTCTCTCTCTCTCTCTCTCTCTCGCCTGTGCAACTGATGTCACCCCCGACCTCCGTGACCTGCACCACCGCTGTCGGCCGCCGCACCACCGTCGTCGATCGACTGTCGAGTCCTGCACTGTCTCCGTCGATTGCCGCAACTTGCACTGCCACCGCCACGACCTGCGCCACCGCCGCCGATCGCAGGTACCCCATCCCCTCCACCTCCTCCTCCTGGCGACCCCCACCCCCTCCCCCTCCCACTCCCGGCAACCCCCACCCCTCTCCCCATCCCACTCCCGGTCCCCACCCCTGCCAGCCCCCTCCCCCTCCCATCCCCAGCCCCCCCCTCTGCCGGCCCCCCTCTCCTTCTCGGTGACCCCCACCCCTCCCCCTCCCACTCTCAACCCCCCACGTACCCCTGCCAGCCCCCCTCCCCCTCCTGGTACCCCCTCCCCTACACTCCCACACACTACCCTTCTACCAACCTCTGTCGCTGCCCCTCCCCCTTCTGGTACCCCTCCCCTATGCCCCCCCTCCCCCTCCTGTGCCCCGCCGCCACCCCCCTCCCCTCCTTCCTGTGCAACCAACCCCTCCCCCCCCCCCCCGGCTGAGCACCCCGCTGTAGACATGCCAAATTTGACAATATACTGAGTAAATTGCATGTTATACTGCAATGTCTCAAAGTAGCTCTCCTTAATTAACTATTTGGGTGATTTTTCTATTTTTTCTAATTTTTATAGAGTTTTTAGGGATTTTTCTAGTGTGCCATGGGGGGGGGGGGTCCTAATTCATATTTTATTCACGATGGGTTAGGTGGTCGTGTTTCATTAAGGCTGAATCGATTGCTTTTATACGCGTTTGGCTACTACGTCGTGTTTTACATATAATCGATTATATGGCAGAGGAATAATCGATTGGACTAAACATCGATTACTGAACAATGATTTGCGACGTACATAGTCATCGCGTTTCTTTGTTCCGATTGATGCTTACTCCGATTGATATTGGTATCGATTGAACACAGGAATACAGATTGGTGTAAAGCGTGACGAGATGGTCAGTCGCGATTCATGTTCCAATTCCCAGTCTTATTTCAATTGATGCTCATAAACTCATTTAGTAAAGTCGATGGGATTAAGACTTTCCACATTCAATTGATGGTAACTTCTAAAAAGATTTTCAGAAAGTGTTTATTGCTAAATATAAATGTGTCCACTCAGATCCTCGTGTGTCTAACCTTCCTTTATTCAAAACATCAATTCCCAGTAAAACATCAATTCTTAGTAAGATTTTGATTCTTTCCAAATGCGCGACAGGTCATATTGTCGCAATTCAAGGTTTCTATTTATAAAATTGGACAAGAATCCGATTAATATTGGAAGTGCTCAGAAGCGAGACGACCTATCTGATCACGATTTACACTTGATATATTTCGATTGATTCAAAGTTTGGAAAGAGCCAGTCAAAGTATGGAAGCCTTCTACATGCAATGGTTTTGTCAGACGCATTTCACTTTAAAGGCAACCACTGTATCCGTCGCTATTCACAATTTAATCCCTATAAAAGGATCCTCATGGCCATATTTTTAATAGAGCAATCCATCACACCTTGGCGAAGCCTTGCTGCGTTCCAGAGCCATCAAACTCTGTGGATTGAAGAGAAGAACTCCCTTCAAGCCTTACTTCAAGTGTTCTACAATTGGAGAGCTCTCAGGTTCATCCAAGCAAGGAGGAGGAGTCTTCTTCCTCACCTCAACCTTTGCTGCGCCAGGAGCATTCACTAGATTTTGCTTCTTCCTCCCTTTGCTTATTTTCTTTCATCTTTAGTGCATGCATCTTTCACAATCACTATAGTTGTTTTCTTCATCACACACACATCATTCAATCCATACCTAGTTCTTAGGGGCTTTAAACACCACCACAATGTGTGTTCAGTCCCATGCATGTTTTCTTTTACTTCTTTTAAGTTTGATACTACGCAACTTGGCCTAATTGTCTCTTTCACTTGTTTATTTTTTTTGTCTTTCTTGCAAGATAACCAAGCACCAAAATCTTATTCGCCGCCGGCCAGTTGGAGAAGTAAGTGTCAACCCCCCTTTTACTCCCACGATCTTCGAGTGAAGGTAGGTACCCGTCCTTTGCTCTCTCCTTCGATACCCACGTGTACTTGACGATCACACTCCATCTAGTGCACACACACACACACACACACTCTTTCCCTTTTTTTTCTTTCTTCCATATAATTTTCATCTCACCATCTATTTAATTTTTTTTCTTTTTTCTTTTAATTATTCTTTGTGGCGTTAAAGTCAGTGTTCATAAATTGACGATCACGGTGAGACTCTTTTATTTTAGTTTTGGTTACCACTCATTCGGCACCTATGTGTGCCCCTCCCTTCGACACCCACGTGTGTCCTCCCTTCGTACCCCACGTGGTACAATTCCCCTCCCCTCATATCCCACGCGGTACTCCTTTGAAACTATCATGATTTGTCAAGTTGTGTTTGTAGCTTTTTTTCCATAAAGTCTAATTAAAAAAAATCATCATCCTGCTCCCTTCCCCTTTTACTTACTTTCACTTGAAGAAGCCATCATTATTTGACTCTTATTTCTCTAATTGGTTGGCTATATACCTTGCTTGCTTGATTTACTGCTTTCATTTAAAATCTCGATTGCTTTTTAATTCACGACATGTTTAGACCTCGTGTTTCTGTTATTTGTGCGACGGTTTGACCTGTCGCGATTCTGTAACATACTACACCGGAGGGAGTTTTCGCGGCTCGTACAGCTTCTGCGAGTTGTCAGATCTGCGGTCGACTGAACGGTCACGATTCATATTGATGCGCGACGACTAAACTCGTTACGTTTCTGTCTTTTCACAAAGCACATGTTTTCTGTCATCTTTGCATTTTATCTGCATTATAAGGCATATTCAGCCGAGGGACCTCTTTCCCTCCTTATCCTAGGATCCAAACACCCTTTTCGGTGAGGACGATCTCTCCATTGGGCATTCCGTCTCATTGGACTAGAAAATTCTCACCAGGACCTCCGTAAGTCTCCATACCCCGTGGATTCCCTCACGGGGACCGAGTAGGTTGTACCATCTGGAGACCCATGTTAGAATATCCTATCATTGAGAAGGAGAGTGCTTAGTGAACCCTAAGTTACTCCTCATACCCATCTAGGTTCATACCCATATTGGAGTGAAACATTTTAATAAAAGCCACATTGAATCATATTGAAATAATTGAATTGGATGTAAGCATCCCCCAAGTGTTTGTGTAAAATCTATTAATTTCTTCTCTCAAACTTGTTTGAGTAGTTGGTTGTTAGTAAACCTTTGTGTGCTTAATATCATGATGCTACATTCAGGAAAATCTGTTTGAATGGCTGAATACGAAGATATGGGTTACCAAGATGAGTTGTATGATGAAACTTACAATTCTAATAAACAATTACACAAATCCCCAATGAACCTTACAATGATCAATCTAATCTGCAAGTTCATGCGGTGGATTCAAATCAAATTGAGTCTCCTTATCACTCCCCGAGGCATGTTACTAGAAATACTTCTGCCTCTGTTGATTTGTCCCAGCTAGTGAACCTTCTTAACAAACTCCAACCCTCCCAACTTAGGGAAGTTCAGAATGCTTTGAAGGGGAAATTTGCCCCCGAACCTGTTCAATCTCTTCACCCAAACATGGGTACCATTCACTTGAAAACTACTCGGGACCCGACAGTCTGAGCCTCACCTGCCCCCTCGCAGGTCAATTCAATTATCCACCCTCACCCCCAAAGTCATGTTGGGCAGCCTTCACTTGTTCGGCCAAGCCCCTCCGCGGCAAGGCCTGCTTACCCTCCTCGGGCTTATGCCCATCCTTCTGCGCCCACTGGCCCCCCTCTCGCTATCAGTCCATTCAAGTGAGTCCACCCCAACATCATTCTTTCGGGGTACATCACAAGCAACCATTCGATCAGCTCACCCAAGCACTCTTAGCAAAGGTGAGTAGATTGGAACAAGATTTGAAGAGGGTGTTTGCACCCAAGGATTCTCTTGAACTGGCACTTCCTTCTTTGCCAATCTTTCATCTTCCCCCCTCAGAGTTGCTCGTCTACCGCCGCTACAATGGCACCGGAAATCCCTTCGTACACATTAAAGAATTCATGTACGAGTCTTCTTTCTGGCAGAATGATAACAGAGCTTTGGCATTTCTATTCAGAAGGTCATTAGATGGTCCTACCTTAGAATGGTTCTACTCTTTGGAACCAATAGATGCTGAAGACTTTGAAGTTGTTCAAAGAAAATTTGTGCAAAAAATATAGAGATTGAGTTGGTCCTTCCTTATCTATCACTGATTTGATGGCTGAAAAGATGAAGGTGGACAAAAACTTTTTGCACTATGCTGACAGATAGAGATCTATGGCTGAGAAATTGAGGGTTCCGTTATCTAAGTTTGAACAAGTGAAAATGATAACTGTAAATGCTACTCCACAATTCAGACATATTTTGGCCATGAACAAGTTGACAACCATGGAAGAGTTGTATGAAAGAGCTAGATATATTCAAACACAATTGAAAGACTCTCCCATCATGTCTATGTTCGAGCCAAAGACGTGAACATTCAAGAAGAACAACGGCAATCTCCAAGCTGGTGGACCCACAACTGAAGGGGTTATTAACAATGAACAAGTGAGTGCAATGGGCAATCCAAACCCCACACAATACCGCCCAAGCTCCAACCAAAGGCCTCAACAACCTTAGTACCAACCACAACAACCACAGCCACAGTTCAGGCCGAATAACCCTCCCATGCTGCGTACCCCAACTTTACAGCCTCAGCGGCCTCCCCCACCACAATATCTACAATACCAGCAAGCTCCACCCCCTCAATACCGACAAGCCCCACCACCTTAATACGAACAATAACCACCACCTCTTCCACATCCCCAACAATACAACCAAGTACCTCCTCCTGAAAACTACGATCCCTAGCAGCCTAGAAGGCCCCCTGGCCCTAGAAGAGCCCAATACCCTCCATTGTCGGAGACTCTTTCCGACATATTCAATGCTCTTATGGCCGCTAATGCACTCACTCTGCCAAAGGAACGACTACAATGGCCTTCCAATGTTGATATCTCACGCTATTGTGCATTCCACAGGAGACCTGGTCATACACTAGATGCATGCTTTCACTTTAAATATTACATCTATGATCTGAATGACCATGGAGGGATTGATTGGGATGAGATGAGGAAGTATATCATGGAAATGAAGGCAAGAAGTCCACCTAGGCAGAATGTACAACAACAACAGCCACAATAGCATCAGCAACAGCCCCAGCCACCTGCACAATAGCCCCAAGTGCCCCGGCAACAACTTAATATGGGCATTGTGCAGAACCCACTTCCGGAGCACCCTGCTCCAAATCACCAAATAAATGCTATCAGATCATTCTCCCTAAGAAGATAGAAGGCCAAGTAGGCATGCAGAAGCACCCACCACCACGCCACAATGCGGCTAGGGGTGTAAACGAGCCGATACGTTCGACGAGTTGTTCGAAACTCGACTCGATAAAAGCTCGGCTCGGCTCATTTATTTAATTAACGAGCCGAGCTTGAACAAAAAAAAATCTCGATTCATAAACAAGTCGAGTCTGAACACATGTGAGCTCAGCTCGATTATATTCGTGAACAGCTCATTTAAGAGCTCGATTAAATACTCGTTAAGAGCTTGTCTAAGTACTCGCTAACACTTCATTTAAATATTTATTTAAATATAATAAGTATATATTGATATAAAAATATTTACTTATTTTATACAGTTATTATTACAATATAAAATATTTATGACGGCTTAAATGTCATAGACTAAATCCACAGTGTATATACACAAATTATGCAAATGAGGGTATATACACAAATCATGTAAATAGAGGCATGAACACAAAATTTAGTGTTGCAAGGTCTCCCAGCAGATCAAGCATCTTCTTCCTCCCAAGACTGACATGCGCAGTAGGTGAGCGTGTTGTCGGCCACTGGCATCTCCGGCGATCACTATGGACCATCCGCCAGTGGCAGACGGTGCTCTTGGCAGCCGCAATACCGTCACCGACGGTGCAGAAAGGAGGCTCTGGGCGGTGTGCGAAGGGGAGTTGCAGCACCGCCCCTACCTTGTCGTGCACCAACCCCCTCCCTTGCGGTGTTTATCTATTAATCTCATATTACTTGTGACAAATTATGAATATATTTCAAATATTATATTAAAATAGTTAAATTAAGTAACTTATTAAAACTATGGAAATATGAGCATGAAATAAGATATATTTAGGTCTTATGAATGATCAATTTTTTACTTGTAGATTGTATTGGACTTACTTATATATACGAACTTGCAAATTCAATTACGCTCGTTAAGATACCCGTTAAGGACTCGAGCTCGAGAGTATTTAAAGGAGTTGAGTTTGAACAGACATTTTCAATACTCGATATAGCTCGAGCTCGGGTCGAACTCGATTAAAATTTAATGAACAGAGTTTGAGTAGCATAGTACTCGGCTCGACTCGGCTCGTTTACACCCCTAAATCCAGCTACACACTACCTCCGTTCATCAGCATCCACACGCCTTCCAACCCACTCTCGCCTTTCCTCTGTATTCCTACAATCACCACACCACATCCACCACAACCTAGTCAACCGCTCATCCGCCAACCACCCACATCCTCACACATCGCAAGCACCTAACCCACTCCCTCTGTTTCTTCGCACTCCCACCACAACCACCTTGCCATCAGAATCTAACGCCACACTCATACGCCAACCTTCCACCATCCCCATCTCACAACCATCACCATATAATCCACCTCTTCTCTGCACCCCACCAGCTACACCTATCATCACCCCTAACCCACAAGCTTCTTTCCTACGCCCCATTACCTCCACACGAAATCCTATACCACCCATCTTCTCCATGCCACCCCTAAATGTGGTGAACATCAAGCCACAAATCAAATGTTCAATATCGAACACTCCATTATCCACCCAGCTTCTGACATGCCGAGCAAGCCATCAGTACGGGAAATACATGTAGCGGGAGATGACTGAGGAAACCTTGGTGCTCCTGAGTGGACGCATATTCCACAGGCTGTTTCCCCAGAGTCAAGACGAAGCACCCCAGCAGCAAGAAGAGGAAGCCCCAGCAGAAGAATCCATCCCCGGGACTCAGTATGATTTGTTAAACACTTAGATAAAGTGCCGGCCAGAATATTCATTTTAGAATTGATCAAAAGGTCACCAGTACATCAAGAAGCCCTAATGTAGTACTTACAGAAGGTGATGGTAAATGAAGACCTGCTAGTCAATCAAATCAGCTCTGTCTTAACCCCCACAAGTTGGCATCCGGCTATGGAATTCCACGAACATGAACTGGCACCTGTGGAAGCCCAATGGTATGCCTTGTGCCTAACTATTAAAATCAACGGAACCTACGTGTCTCAATGCTTAGTGGACACCGGAGCTTCTATCAATGTGGTCTCTTTAGACACATTAAACTTGTGTGGGGTAGCACTAGAGTCAGTACGGCCCTCCTCAATCACAGTCACCGCCTATGACAACACTAGTAGGCCGCCAAAGGGAGTGGTCACACTGAAGGTAGGTTTGGGTCCCTCCGTCAAAAATTGATTTCCACATCTTCGACATGGATCCAAGCTTTCGAATGATATTGGGTAGGCCATATATCCAAGCGTTTGGTGCCATCACCTCTACCATACATCAGTGTTTGAAATTTCCATACAAGGGACGAGTCGTCAAAGTCACAAGCAAGCCAATGATCTTGGAAGTGAACTCCATGACTGATAACTCTGTCCCTTCCATATGGCCAAGCAACTAGCCTCTCATGTCAGTGCTAGACATGTACGACATACAACAAAACCCATTATATTCACCTCCAGTTCCTCCATCACCTACTGCACAGAAAAGGAGCAAGATCATGACTGACAAAGGCTGGCAAATCATGCTAAAGATGGGGTATCAGCTAGGCAAAGGGCTGGGGGCTTATTTACAAGGCAGAACCAAAGCGGTGCCAGATAGAAAGACAAGGCTTAGGGCTGGGCTGGGATATAAACCAAGAAAGGAAGACTATGAGCAGAGGGCAATGTCGGCTAAACCTTGGGCAACCATGATGTCAACAATGAAGACTGACAGGTAGCCACTCATATGGTCTCTTTATCATCATTTTAAGAAAGGGCCTTTGCAGCCAGGGGATGAACAACAAACTTCAGTCATCACATCTGAACTCTCATGCCAAGACGTGCACGCTCGTCAGTTAGCACGTCACATCTGGCTACATATAAAGCTCTAGAAAACCTCAAGCCACGGAAATTGAGAAAAATGGGTGATCCTGAGTGTGAATGGTATCGTTGGTTCGACATGAACGACATTTCCATATCCCTTAGTCGACTTTTCATGCCAACGGACCAAGAATGGCTGCCACTCATACACGACCTCTTGGAGAAGCCAAGGGCAATCACAACCAAGAGGCTATTAATGAATGACTGGACGGACGAAGGGGAACCAGATGTCCTTTATGAAGAAGGTTTCACAATAGACAGGCTTTGGGCGGGCCTCTTTTCTCTGGGCATCATGCCCACATTATTTCAGGCCACCACGTGGCCCCTTTTCCTCTCCCTTAGCATCCCTCGGGCACCAACGCCCCTTTTCATAATCTCCCTACACTCACCTGAGCAAATGCTCACCCTCCAACCCCCTCTTTCTAACAATCTCCCTTCAAGTGAGTTTCACCTCCCAACTCTACAATATCTCGATTTCCCTTCTCACGATAAACAAAAACCATAAAAATTTGAATAATGCTGAAAACAAAAAAAACACAAATTTCCAAATATTTGATTCAATCGTCTCCATCGATGAGACTTCTTACCTCTCTTCTGAGTGTGCCCCAACCTACGGGCCACTTGTCACGTCCCGATGCGGAATATCGAAACGTGAGGCAGTTGCAAATAAGCGAGTATAGAGTGCATAATAGACAACAACCATTGGACAATTAAATAACACAAAATCAAATAGCTTTCATTGATAATTCACTAATGTCTATTATATCCACTAACTTAGAGCCATAACATAAGGCCCGAATGACTCTAATACATGGAATGAAAGTAAAGACTAAACTAAGACTCTAACATAGTACTAATATGCCAGGTACTCGTGGTTGACTCCTGGTCCTCCCCATCCTCATGGTGTACTCGTTTTCCTCGGTCTCACCTGAGAACACAATAAACAATAACGTAGGGTGAGCGACAACGCCCAATATGATTTATATCTCATGGTGCGGGCATACTTTACATTATTAATGCATTAAAGAGAAGAGTCACTAATGATTGAGAGAGAGTCAAGTAAGGTAAGAGATAGCACAATAGCACGAATCAAAATAGCACAAGTTTCAATATAGCAATGAGAGCAGGATGGCCATAGCACAAATAGCACAATGTTTCACAATAGTACAACGAGTCAAGTATAGTATAGCACTTTGATTGTCATTTAGATAGTCGAGATAGATAGCACTTGAGTGTAATGCCAAACACTCGGGTCAATTAACTCCCGCGGGTACTAGCACTTTTAGGTGCACCTCCTAGGACCAAACTGGGCCCTTTATATTGCCAAGCATTAGTCATATTGTTTATCTTTAGATAATTAGTCAAATGGCCAATAGAGAGTACCAAGAATAGATGAGAGTACTTGATGAATAGACGAGAAAGTACAGAGAATGTGAATAGATGAGCGAGTAGAGTATAGATGAGATCTATAGGTCATTGCACATAAAGCGATGGTTAAACAGATGATAGTAACAGTTGCTCAACACACATGATCGGTGTTAGCAGTCAGGTAGGATTGACTAACCTTCCACTGGCCATGTTATGAATAGGTCCAGAGGTTCGACGTGATCTCAAGATAAGAGAGAATTTCTAAGGCCATTTGGATCATGCTGATTCCTAAAATGTGTTATGGGTGTTAGGGTACAACCAGCTCGGTCTCCATGAGGGAATCCACAGAGTACGGAGTCTTACGAAGGTCTTAACAAAAGGTTCCTAGTCTACCAGAACGGAATGTCCAACAGAGAGGTTCCAACTTGTCAAGAGAGTAGTGTGTAAGAAAAACAAGTTGCTCGACGTTCTAAAGGGATTCTAGAATAGTGGAGCGGCGGTAACGGTATTCCAAAACAACGTGAGAAACGAAGACAATGCCATTATTATCATGGGGTAATGATATACAATGATTGAAGTAAGTTACCAGATATATTATTGATGTATTTTCTGCATGGTCTCATGGCAAAATAAACGTTCGGTGTGTGCTTGTGAAAGAAATCAAGAGAGTGTAAGATAGTTGTGCACAATGTCTTTTAATTAAAGAAACATGTGGAATATAGCAAGATTAATTAACATGGTTGTTTACTGTTTGTCACGCAGTGTTACACGGTATAATCATGCTTAAAAAAGCTTAAATAATCAAATTAAATAGAACTACAAAACTGCTGGAAACACACAGTTAAATCGCGACGGGTCTAATGGTCGCGTTTACAAGATCGATTCCTAATAGAAACGCGACGACATTGGCTGACGCGTTTAACAACATCGATTCCTAAACTTCGACTCATGAACATCGACTCATGGACACAATTCATGACGTAATGCGACGCACAGGTCCGAAGCGTTCATACAAAAATCTATTTTTCAAAATAACATAAATCCCCAAAAGCGGGAAACAATCCAAATATGCGATGACCGTAGTGGTCGTGGTTCAGACATCTTATGACAACGAGAGGGCACACAGTTTGATGCAACGGTATTTGTCAGAACCAAACTAAAATGTGATGACATGGGTGGTCGCCTTTAAGGTAATCGCGACGGTCTCATCTGTCGCGATACCAGTCGAAGAAACGCGACGTATGTGTCGGTCGCAATTCAACGTTCAGACCGAGAATAGTAAAACATGAAACGATCTTACATGCATGGCTTACAACTTGTAATCTAGGGCTCTTGGGACAAAGCTGTGAACATGAAAGTTGTAGGGGACGATGAATAGAAGAGAACTATGCCTTTGGACCGAATTGATTTGGTCTCAGTAGGCGCGTAAAATTGTATGGTCACGAAAAGCCCTAGACTTGCATGATGTTGGGAAAACACTTATAACTCGTAGCATGCTTAATGAAAATTAGACCAATCAAGTGCAAAAGAAACTAGACATGATAATCTACACGATGGTATGAGTTTTGTTCATCTTTAGCCTGAGAATACCTACCTTTGAACGGATCTAAGAGAGGCTTAAACACAGGTCGATGCAGTGTAGGTTTGGAGAAGATGCAACGTTCCCAACCGAACTCCTCCTCTCCTGGTGCCCTAGTTCGCCTCTTCACGACCCCAGCACGATGGTGAACCTTCCCCACTAGTCTTATGAAGATTATTTATATGATTAGGGTTTATTTCAAGTCCTAATGAGACTAGGAAGGGTGGGTTGCGGTGGTGGTCTGTCTCTTTCCATGTTTTGGAGATTCTACTCTCAATTGGAGTAGCAATACCATTAGGTAATCTCTCAATAAGGCTGGTCATGAATTGGGTTGCTATGCATGGCTATTTGCCATAGTTTTAACCCTAATTTACTATTTTCTATTTTCTGCACATTTTTGTTACGAATTTAGAGGCATTTTCTCTTACTCCATATTCCAAACTCCTATTTTGGCCCAATAACTTTTATGTGAGCTATTTTTAATAAAGCCCATTACTTCTTGTTGTTTATTGGGTTTTAATTAAATCATTTTATTTTAATATTTCTATTTATTTACTTATTTAAAATTATCGGATTGCTAAATCCTCTCCCTCTTATAAGAATTTGGTCCCCAAATTCACATGACCATTATGGAGAGAATGTCTTACCGAAAATGTCGGGGTAGTTTCGCCTGATGATTCCTTCAGGTTCCATGTAGCCTATTCTACTCCACGGTTATTCCATAGAACTTTAACCACATAAATGGGGTGGTTCCTGAGTTGTTGCACCTTTCGTTCCAATATCTTGATTGACTTTTCCTCATAAGTCATGTCCTTGTTCAGTACCAAGTTCTCATGGCGAATGATGTGAGTAGGATCGTACACATATTTTCTGAGCATAAAGACATGGAACACATTGTGTACGGATACTAGATTTGGGGGCAACGCCAGCAGATAAGCAACTTCACCAACCCTTATGAGCACTTCGAAAGGACCGATGAATCTAGGACTTAGCTTTCCTTTAACACCAAACCTTTGAATTCCTCGGGTAGGAGATACCTTCAAAAGTACATGATCTCCCACTTGAAATTCTAGATCTCTCCTCCTCTTGTCAGCATAGCTCTTTTGTCTGGACTGAGCAATCTTGAGCCGATCCCGAATAACCTATATATCCTTGGTTGTATTTTGTACCATGTCCGGACCTAACCATTGCTATTCCCCAACTTCATTCCAGCATGCAAGGGATCTACAGTTCCTACCATAGAGTGCTTCGAATGGTGCCATCTTGATACTCGCCTGATAATTGTTGTTATAGGCGAACTCAATCAAGGATAAGTGCTCATTCCAGTAGCCTTGGAAGTCTATAGTGCATGCTCTTAACATATCTTCTACAATATGATTGGTTCTCTCAATCTATCCATCTGTTTGTGGGTGAAATGCGGTACTAAAATTGAGTTTAGTACCAAGTGCAGTCTGCAGTCCCTTGCAAAAATGAGAGGTGAATCTGGGATCACGATCTGAGATGATTGATGATGGAACTCCATGCAGTCTCACGATCTCTTTGATATAAAGAGCTGCTAACACGTCCACAGACCACTTACTTTTGATGGGCAGGAAGTGTGCAGACTTAGTGAGTCGATCAACGATGACCCATATGGCATCGAGTCCACCACGAGTCTTGGGTAAACCCATGATGAAATCCATGCCTATACTCTCCCACTTCCACTCTGGGATGTCTAAAGGTCGGAGAACACCAGTAGGATGCCGATGTTCAGCTTTTACTTGTTGGAAAGTAAGGCAATGAGCAGCATGCTCGGCTACTTCTCTCTTCATGTTTGGCCATTAAAATGTTCTTTTCATGTCCTGATACATCTTGGTACCTCCAGGGTGAATAGTGTACTTGGATTTACGCGCTGCATCCATTAGCTTCCTCTTCAGTTCTTCATTGTCTAGAACACATGTCCTCCCCTGAAACACTAACCTTCCATCCTCGGTCATAGCAAAGTCTGGTTTGTCTGCCAAGGTTTCCTTGATACGAACCAAGAATCGATCATTATTTTGTTGTGCTTTGATCTCTACCAGCAAGTTAGACTGAATCTTGATGTTGGCAACCAAGACTCGATCATCTCTATGTTCAATGTTCAAGTCTAATCTTGTGAATTGTTCTAGTAGTTGCATCTTGACAAGGACTAGACTAGACAAGGATGCCATTAGCTTCCTACTAAGAGCATCGGCCACAACATTTCCCTTGCCTGGATGGTATTGGATGTTGAAGTAGAAGTCCTTTAAATATTCTAGCCATCTCCTCTACCTTATGTTGAGTTCTTTCTGAGAGAATAAATACTTCAAGCTTTTATGGTCTGAATAGATAGTGAATTTCTCACCACATAAGTAATGTCTCCAAACCTTTAATTCGAAGACCACATCAGCCAACTCAAGATCATGCACGGGGTAGTTGATTTCATGGGTCTTTAATTGTCTTGAAGAATAGGCGATGACTTTCTCTTTCTGCATTAGTACACAGCCTAGCCCAACTCCTGAAGCATCGGTATAGACTGAGAAACCTTCTCCCTCTATTGGAAGAGCGAGAACAGGGGCTGAGGTCAGACACTCTTTCAATGTTTGGAAACTTTTCTCACACTCTACACTCCAAGAGTAGGGATTTTCCTTCCATGTGAGACGAGTGAGAGAAACGACAATCTTGGAGAAGTCCTTTATGAACCGCCTGTAATAGCCAGCCAGTCTTAAGAAACTTCTGATTTCTATAACATTAGTTGGTCTCTCCCATTTAAGTACAGCTTCAACTTTGGAGGGATCAATAGAGATGCCGTCCTTGGAGATGACATGGCCCAAGAAGGACACTTCTTCGAGCTAGAACTCGCACTTGCTTAGCTTAGTATATAGTTGGTTGTCTCGTAAGACTTGCAGAGCTATCCTCAAATGTTCTTCATGTTCTTCTTTAGTTTTGGAGTATATGAGAATATCATCAATGAAGACAACCATGAACTTATCAAGATATGGCTGGTATATGTTGTTCATGAGTTGCATGAAAGTTGCAGGAGCATTGGTCAGACCAAAAGGCATAACAATGAATTCATAGTGTCCATACCTGCTCCTGAAAGCTGTTTTGTAGATGTCGTCATCCTTGATTCTCATTTGATGATAACCAGATCTGAGATCAATTTTGGAGAAGTATTGAGCTCCAGATATCTGGTCGAAGAGTTCATCAACTTGAGGCAATGGGTACTTGTTCTTGATGGTCAGCTGATTAAGTTGCCGATAGTCGATACACAACCTCATAGATCCATCTTTCTTTTTAACAAACAGAACCGGTGCTCCCCATGGGGAAGTACTTGGTCTTATGAACCCCTTCTCTAACAATTCCATCAGTTGTGCCTTCAGTTCTTTTAACTCAGCAGGTGACATCCTGTACGGTTGACGAGACACTAGTGCAGCTCCAAGGATTAAGTCAATAGAGAAGTTTACATCCCGTTTATGGGGAATTCCTGGCAGCTCTTCAGGGAACACATCAGAGTAGTCTTGAACTATGTGTATGTCTTCTATCTTGGACCCCTTCTTTTCAACTACTACGGCCGCAAGGAAAGCAAAACAACATTTCCTTATCATGTTGTGGGCATGTATGGTGGAGACTAGAGACATCTGTCACTTGTGTCTAATTCCAGTGAATGATAACTTAGGAAATTCACTAAACGTAACCTTCCCTTTCTTACAGTCGGCACTTGCCCCATAGGTGGACAACCAATCGGCTCCAAGGATCACATCATAGCCTTCCATGGGCATACATACCAGGTCGGCTCTTAAGTTGAGTTCTCCGATCATTACATCAGCTAATGGGAAGTATTTGTTTAATTTTTCTTTCTCTCCCAGTGGTGTTGAGACAGAGAATTCAGACCCCATAGTTATAGGTTTAACATTTAGAGTATCAACAAAGTTTTGAGATATGAATGAATGGGTTGCGTTAGTATCAAATAAAACAAATGCTGATAAAGAGAAAACTTGTAGTGTACCTTCCACTACGCCACCTTCCTCAGTGGGTTCTTCGTCTCGTAGGGCTTGTAGTCTACCCTGTTTCTTCGGCACGTTAGTGCGCCTCTCATGCTCTTTCAACAGTGGGCACTCATGAATACGGTGCTCGCGACTGCCACAGCGCAGACATGCACCTACCTTCCTTCAGCACTCATCGGCAGTGTGACCTGGCTTGTCACAATGTTTGTAGTTCCCTCTAGCCGGAGTAGTGGGGACAAATACCCTGGGCTTCTTTTCTTGACTTGATCCTTCCGTAATGTTGAAAGGACGTTTCTTGCCGATAATCGACTTAGCACTTGAAGAGCTAGGTGTTAGCTCCTTCTTCATGAACTTCCCTTGATACGATCGGTAAAGTCCATAGCATCTTCCAGCAGTTGGACCGTTTTAACCATCTCGGCATAAGTTTGGATGTCGAGAGGGGCCAGTTGTGTAATGTATTGTGGCTTTAGGCCGTTGAGAAAGTGCTTAGCCTTCATCCTCTCAGTATTAACCAGGTGTTGAGCATAGCGTGACAGTCTGAAAAATTGTGCTTCGTAATCAGCTACAAAAAGGCTCCTCTGTTTGAGAGCAGCAAACTCTGCGGCCTTACTCTCTTAGATGCGCTCAGAGAAATACTTGGAGTTGAATGCCTCCTTGAATTTAGTCCAAGTAAATTGACTATTTGCTCTGGTCACTTCCACTGACTCCCACCAAGAGCGGGTGTCCTTCTCAAGTTGAAAAGTAGCTAGCAGCAGCTTATCCCCTACCGCACATTGCATAACATGGAAAATTCTTTCCGTCTCCTTCAGCCAATGCTCGGCTTCATCTGGATCCGTAGAACTGCTGAACTTTGGTGGGTTCAAGCTCCTGAAGTTACGATGCAGCTCGCCTGCACCGCGGTTTCCTCCTCCCTGGGCAGCTTGTAGGAGGGCACGGGTAAATTCATAGATAGTTTGTTGCATGCCCCTCATTTGAGCACGTTCAATAGTCATCTTAATTGCTTAAGTTCCTATAAAAGTAAGTTATCGTTAAGACATTGATATGAAGTTTAATTTGTGCGTGTGTGAATATCTTTTTAGATCTTAACCCTTGTTCTACCCAAATCTCGCATAGGCATGATAGTTGACTTAGACACGTGTCATAGCAGTCCATCCTAGACTTAAATATCCTAGTAAGGATATCCTAGGCTCTGATACCACAAAACTGTCACGCCCCGATGTGGAATATCAAAACGTGATGCAGTTGCAAATAAGTGAGTATAGAGCGTATAATAGACAACAACCATTGGACAATTAAATTACACGAAATCAAATACATTTCATTGATAATTCACTAATGTCTATTACATTTACTAACTTAGAGCCATAACATAAGGCCCGAATGACTCTAATACATGGAATGAAAGTAAAGACTAAACTAAGACTCTAACATAGTATTAATACGCCAGGTACTCGTGGTTCACTCTTGGTCCTCCCCATCCTCATGAGTGTACTCATTTTTCTCGGTCTCACCTGAGAACACAATAAATAATAACGTAGGGTGAGCGACAACGCCCAGTAGGATTTATATCTCATGGTGTGGGCATACTTTACATGATTAATGCATTAAAGAGCAGAGTCACTAATGATTGAGAGAGAGTCAAGTAAGGTAAGAGATAGCACAATAACACGAATCAAAATAGCACAAGTTTCAATATAGCAACGGGAGCAGGATGGCCATAGCACAAATAACACAATGTTTCACAATAGTACAACGAGTCAAGTATAGTATAGCACTTTGATTGTCATTTAGATAGTCGAGATAGATAGCACTTGAGTGTAATGCCAAACACTCTAGTCAATTAACTCCCGCGGGCACTAGCACTTTTGGGCGCACCTCCCAAGACCAGTGTAACGTCCCGACGCGGATTATCGGAGCGGTATTGCAGTTAAATAAATAGTATAGAGCGAGAAATAACAACAACCAATTCACAATTTGGAATAATACCAAATAAAACTCAACTTCATCAATAATTCCTCATAACACTATTACATTCACTAATCAGAGCCAAAACTAGGGCCCATAGTACTTTATTCAACTCTAACTATTAAAAACTGACTGACTAATGACTAACTAACTACTAAAAAGCACGGGTTGTCGAACTGTGGAGTCACTCCTGCTCCTCCTCATTCACTTCCTCGTGAGTGTGGTAGTCTCCATCAGACTCACCTGGAACACATGGAATAAATAGCGCAAGATGAGCAATAAACGCCCAGTAGAACTTAATATCTCATATAAACAAGCATACTTTAAGTGATTAATGTCTTATCAAGCAGGGTAACGAGAGAGAACGATCTTGTATAGCCAAGAGAATAATGTCGCAAGACAATGAGAGAACAATAGCACTTTTCAAGAGAAAATAGCACAACAAGCATGATAACGGATTGGCCATGTAACGAAATAGCACGTAAAGTTGCACAACAGTGCACTAGTAACGATATCACTTGTATTGATTGTCATAGATTAAATATTGATAGTATAAATAGCACTGGATGTATGCCAACATCATGATCATTGAACTCCCATGGGCAAATAGCACTTTTCGGACGCACCTCCCAGGACCAGATCGGGCCCTATTGCCTGGCATTAGTTATGTTTCTTATCTTAGACAATCAATTATATGGCCAAATAGAGTACCAAGAATAGATGAGAGTAATTGACGAAATAGACGAGAGCGTAGAGAGAATGTGAACATATGAGAGTATAGAGATAGTAGATGAGGATAGGGTCAAATCGTAAAACAACAAAAAACAAACGATAATCACAGTTGCACAGCACTCGGTCGTGTGCCGGCAGTCCGGTAGAAGTCACAACCGCCCACTAGCCGTGCTATGAACACAGACCAGAGGTCCGGCGTGAACACAAGATGAGAGAGAACAAACTAAGGCCGTTGGATCATGCTGATCCCTAGGGTGTAAAGGGTTTTAAAGGTACAACCCGCTCGTCGGCAATGGACGTCCGCCAAAGCCAAGGAGACTTATGGAGGCCTTGACAAGAGTTCCTAGTCCTGTCAGGAGTATTCCCAACGGAGAGGTCGTCCAAGCCAAGATAAAAGTGTGTAAAGAAACATTGTCCGTCATGCCTCGAGTGCTCGAAGGCAGAGGGATGCGATAATGGTATACAAAACGTGCGAATAAAACGAAGACAAGTTTATTAAATTAATAGGGAGATTAAGTGAATAATTACACTTAATTACCAGATGTATTATTGAGTAAATTGATAAGGTTTCATGGCAAATATTAATGTTTAGTGTGTGCATGTGTAAGGAAATCATGAGAGCAAGAGAAAGTTGTACATATGGCTTTTAATTAATAAGAAATCATGATAACATTACCCATTATCATTAAACAGGTCGATACAGTTCATAACAGAACAATTAAGGGATTATACAGTGATTAAATGGCATGAATAAAAAGGGTTTAATGAAAATTTAGGGTCCTGTCAGACACAGGTGAAACGCGACAGGGGTACCTGTCGCGATTCGAATCGCGACGGGATAGTCTGTCGCGTCCATTGAAACAGGAACAGGCCAATTTTCAGACACTCTAAACGCGACAGGGTGAATAGTCGCGATTAGAGCAGTCAATCCATGATCGCGACGTCGGGGTCTATCACGTTCTAGACAATCGGTACGGCCTAGAGAACGCGTCGAGTTGAGCCGTCGCGTTCATGACACGATGCGCTCCTTGGTCGCAACCCCTTGAGAATCGCGATGGGTCACGCCGTCGCGTTCTCAGAGGGTCTGGCCGAACCCCAAGGGTGATCTGGTTCCTTTGGGAATTCGGGCCAGTCCTCCATGGACTTGATATAGAGCCATTAAAAAATGCATATAAAATCGTATACATGTCCAAAAATTATGAAACTAGTTTTAAACGAAAGTAGACATCCAGATGTACCAACATGAATGAGTAATTAGAAAATAGGCATGGTATGAATATGCTTTGACGAGGTTACATTTCGGTGACCTAAAACATGCACAGTGATGGAATTCGATTTAATTCGCATAGGGTACATGATGAAAATTTGGGAAAATAGGATCATTCGAATCCTAACAACATGGAGTATTTATGATAAAATTTACAAGGCATGAGATCAAGTGTACACATGGATTGAAGGTAAACAAGTGGTTTCAGATACATATTCATGACAGAGATTGGAGCATGCAATACTCCTAAATGGCACGATGATAATTGGGGAAAACATAGGGCTTTGAAAGAGGGGATCATGGTCTACCTAGGAATGAAGTTAATTAGATTTTGTTTGAGAGATTGCCTACATTTTCACGCTGTAAAGATCCTAGGGTTTGGAGAAGTGTGAAGAAGACGAAATCCCCTTGCTCCAAGCCTCTCCTTGCTCTCCTCGTCCAAAGCCTCCTTCCCTTCGTCCTCCAAGCTTTAGCCAAGTCTAGGGTTGGGTAGAGACGAATTGAGGGTGTATTTGGTTGTTTAAGGAGTCCAACACCTCTCAAACTCTTCCTTCTCCTCTAGCTACCAAATTCCCCTATTTATCTCTATTTTCCTAGTATTTATCCACCTAAATAGCTAGGGGAGAAGTCTAATTTTGTGACCAATGGGTTAGAGTGGGACTAGGACTCCTTTTTAGGATAATAACAAGTTAAATAGTGATTATCCTATCCCTTTTCCATTTATTATTAATTAAGGTACGAATTTTCCTTTAATTATCTCCCATCCAACTTGGGCTCTTTCCATTTAGGCCCATTCATTCATGTTTTGACCATTTGTTTAACCCATTTCCTAATTTAACTTAATGGGTTTTAATTTAATCATATTTATTCATTTAGATTCTCATTTTATTTCAATTTAATATCATTTATCGAAATTAAAAATTCAGAGTTGCTACAACCAGACCGAGCCCTTTATATTGCCAAGCATTAGTCATATTGTTTATCTTTAGACAATAAGTCAAATGGCCAATAGAGAGTACCAAGAATAGATGAGAGTACTTGATGAATAGACGAGAAAGTAGAGAGAATGTGAATAGATGAGCGAGTAGAGTATAGATGAGATCTATAGGTCATTGCACATAAAGTGACGGTTAAACAGACGATAGTAACAGTTGCTCAACACACATGATCGGTGTTGGCAGTCAGGTAGAATTCACTAACCTTCCACTGGCCATGTTATGAACAGGTCCAGAGGTCCGACGTGATCTCAAGATAAGAGAAAATTTCTAAGGCCGTTTGGATCATGCTGATCCTTAAAATTTGTTATGGGTGTTAGGGTACAACCAGCTCGATCTCCATGAGAGAATCCATAGAGTACGGAGTCTTATGGAGGTCTTAACAAAAGAACCCTAGTCTGCCAAAACGAAATGTCCAACAGAGAGGTTCCAACTTGTCAAGAGAGTAGTGTGTAAGGAAAACAAGTTGTTCGACGTTCTAAAGGGATTCTAGAACAGTGGAGCGGCGGTAACGGTATTCCAAAACAACGTGAGAAACGAAGACAATGTCATTATTATCATGGGGCAATGATATACAATGATTGAAGTAAGTTACCAGATAATCATTGTAGTAAGTTACCAGATATATTATTGATGTATTTTCTGCATGGTCTCATGGCAAAGATAAACGTTCGGTGTGTGCATGTGAAAGAAATCAAGAGAGCATATGATAGTTGTGCACAATGTCATTTAATTAAAGAAACATGTGGAATATAGCAAGATTAATTAACATGGTTGTTTACTGTTCGTCACACAGTGTTACACGGTATAATCATGCTTAAAAAGCTTAAATAATCAAATTAAATAGAACTACTAAACTGCTGGAAACACAGTTAAATCGCGACGGGTCTAATGGTCACGTTTAACAAGATTGATTCCTGATAGAAACGCGACGACATTGGCTGACGCGTTTAACAAAATCGATTCCTGAACTTCGACTCCTGAACATCGACTCATGGACATCGATTCATGACGTAAACGTGACGTACATGTCCGACGCATTTATGATAATTGGAACAAAATCGCAACGGCAAGGTTCGACGCGTTCATGCAAAACTCTATTTTTCGAAATAACATAAATCCCCAAAAGCGGGAAACAATCCAAATATGCGATGACCGTAGTGGTCGTGGTTCAGACATCTTATGACAACGAGAGGGCACACAGTTTGATGCAACGGTATTTGTCAGAACCAAACTAAAATGTGATGACATGGGTGGTCGCCTTTAAGGTAATCACGACGGTCTCATCTGTCGCGATACCAGTCGAAGAAACGCTACGTATGTGTCGGTTGCGATTCAACGTTCAGACCGTGAATAGTAAAACATCAAACGATCTTACATGCATGGCTTATAACTCGTAATCTAGGGCTCTTGGGACAAAGCTGTGAACATGAAAGTTGTAGGGGACGATGAATAGAAGAGAACTATGCCTTTGGACCGAATCGATTTGGTCTCGGTAGGTGAGTAAAACTGTATGGTCACGAAAAGCCCTAGACTTGCATGATGTTGGGAAAACGCTTATAACTCGTAGCATGCTTGATGAAAACTAGGCCAATCAAGCGCAAAAGAAACTAGACATGATAATCTACACGATGGTATGAGTTTTGTTCATCTTTAGCCCGCGAATACCTACCTTTGAACGGATCTAAGAGAGGCTTAAACACAGGTCGATGCAGTGCAGGTTTGGAGAAGATGATGCATTCCCAGCCGAACTCCTCCTCTCCAGCCGAACTCCTCCTCTCTTGGTGCCCTAGTTCGCCTCTTCACGACCCCAGCATGATGGTGAACCATCCCCACTAGTCTTATGAAGATTATTTATATGATTAGGGTTTATTTCAAATCCTAATGAGACTAGGAAGGGTGGGTTGCGGTGGTGGTCTGTCTCTTTCCATATTTTGGAGATTCTACTCTCAATTGGAGTAGCAATACCATTAGGTAAGCTCTCAATAAGGCTGGTCACGAATTGGGTTGCTATGCATGGCTATTTGCCATAGTTTTAACATTAATTTACCCTTTCCTATTTTCTGCACATTTTTGTTATGAATTTAGAGTTATTTTCTCTTACTCCATATTCCAAACTCCTATTTTGGCCCAATAACTTTTATGTGAGCTATTTTTAATTAAGTCCATTACTTCTTATTATTTATTGGGTTTTATTTAAATCATTTTCTTTTAATATTTCTATTTATTTACTTATTTAAAATTATCGGATTGCTACACCACTCCTCCCCGATCTAATGACTAGTCTCCTCTTTCCCTCCATGCAGGGACTCCCATCTCCCTCCATGCAGAGACTCTCATCTCCCTCCACGCAGGGACCTTTTACTGATTTTCCTCCTCCTTCACCTCCTTATGTAGGATCTAGTGGTAGTTGTAGCAAGAGTCTAGGTCAGGTTAGGGGAAATCTGGGGGGTAGTACCTAAAAAAAAGTCCAAGGGGAAGAGGGTTCCTCACCGTTTCTTAGCGGATCTAGCTCGTAGATGCAAGACGTGTCTAGCAATCCTTGAGTTTATTGAAGAGTCCTTGTTGTTGCTATATATAGAATGTGAGGAGTCATTATGCTTTATTGATGATGGGTTTGGAGTCTATGAAATCATGGATGATGATTGTAGACACGCCATTTTTGACAATATATCGAGTACATTTCATGTTATACTGAAAATGCCTCAAAGTGGCTCTCTTCAACTAACCTCTTGAGTGATTTTCCTATTTTTTCAGATTTTTTCTAGGATTTTTAGGAATTTTTCTAAGATTTTGAGGGGTCCTCTGTGCACAATTAATTTGTGACGAACACAGTGGCCGCAGTTTCAAGAGTTTGATCCGCGACGGGTCAAACCGTCACGTATTACACTTCCTTTTCTGGTGCTTACCATGTTTTGAAATCGCGACAAGTCAAACCGTCGCGTATTACACTTCCTTTTCTGGCGCTTACCATGTTTTGAAATCGCGTCCAGCCAAACCGTCGCGTATTAGACTTCCTTTTCTAGCGCTTACCATGTTTTGAAATCGCGTCCAGCCAAACCATCACGTATCACACTTCCTTTTCTGGCGCCTACCATGTTTTGAAATCGTGTCCAGCCAAACCGTCGCGTTTAAGAGTTTCCAATTTCGAATTATGGAAAATTTCAAAATTATTTTTGGAAATATTTTCTTGCTAATTAGAATCACGTCCACATGGTTCGTCGCGTTTCTAACCTTCCATTGTATGAAGATCGATTCCTATCAGAAGATCGATTCTTTCAAATACGCGACCACTCATGTCGTCGTGATCAACATTTCCATTTATTAAATTTGGAAAGAATCAATCGATATTGGAAGTGTTTGAAACGCGTCGGTCTATGTCATCGCAATTCTAAAACCTACTATAATCTATGTTTGGAAATACTTAATCAAAAGTAAGTTGATCTTGTTAATCACGACGCTTTAGTCAGTTGCGATTCACATCAATAGGCGACCATTGTGTCCGTCGCGATTTACCAAATTCGCCCCTATAAGAAGACCCCCGAGGCCATTGTTTTACATACAACCCAAGTACTACGGCGAAGCCTTGCCGCACTGAAGAGTTAAACTCCGAGCTTTGAAGAGAAGAACCATTCTCCTCAAGCCATTCCAAGTCTTCATCAAGGGGAGCTTGGTGTTCTTCATCTCAAGTGCATTGGAGGAGGGGGCTTCTTCCAATTCGGGCATTGCAGCACCAAACTACTTCGCCAATTCTCCTTTATCCCTTCATTGCACCTTTAGTTCTTTATTTCATTTCATTTGCTTAGTGCATTCATCCGTCATATCCACACACTCACGTCATTCATTCCACACCTACATTTTTAGGGGTTTAACACCACCTCTACAAGGTGTGTTCAAGCCCATGTCATTGCGTTTTTCTCATATTTCCTTGAATTTCATACTACACAACTTAGTCTAATCATTTCTTCACTTGTTTGTGTGTTTTCTCTCTCTTTGCAAGGTAACTGTGAACTAAAGTCTTCTCTGCCAGCCGGTCGGTTGGAGGAGTAAGAGCCAACCCACCACATTCATCTCTCACGATTTTTGGGTGAAGGTAAGTAACGTTTCACCTCTCACTCACTCCTTCGGTACCCTCGTGTACCTGGCGATCACACCTCTATTCTAGTGCACACACACACTTTCTCCATCTTCTTTTACTCTCACCATTTATTCTTTATTTCTTTAAAATTTTCTCTTTTTTAATTACTCTTTGTGGAGTGTTTGAACGAAAAGCACATTCACAATGATGACCTAATTGAAGAAGGGGATGAAGAGTTTGAGGACGAGGCTGACGTGTTCGCAAGCAGAGTTAGAAGATTTGATGAACTGTCAGCTGCAATAGAAGAAACCACCAAAGAGGTTAATCTGGGAACCAAAGAAAACCCTAGGACCGTCCTCATAAGTTGTAGCACCCCGGAAATTTTAACTACATAAAAACTCAAATAAATGGAAATAAATAATTTCCATAATATCGGAGTATTTAAAACATACGTATCATTATCGTATGTGCCAAAACACATCGAAAAATTCCGTACAAATTATACATCAACCCTAAACATTATTACTAAATGTTACACAAAGAAATTTGTGCCAAGAAAAATCATATTAGCCAAGTTTAAAGTGTTTCACGACTTATTATCGTAATTCATGAATAAGTCGAAAAATCATTATCACACGTACTTGGATGAGTCAGAAAATTAAATAAAAATCATAAACAGACTTCAAATAATATCCTCTAATGACCCATTAAGAAATTTAGGTCAATAAAAATCATGTGGGCTAGGTTTAAGAGTTAAGGTGATCGATTATCCAAATTAGGAAACAAGTCGGAAAACTGTTAACACGGAAGCACGACGCAATCAAAAATTAAATAAAAGTGTTGGAGAGACTTCCAACATTATACATTAATGACCCAATATCATAACTGGGCCAATGGACATCATTTGGCCCAAAAATCAAATAAAGCTAGAAAATACAGGGAAATTCGTAACTTTAATTAGGCTGAAATTAGGAAGAGGCAATTTGAGTTGGATAGGGATGCAATCATGCATTCTTGGCAACCCAAATTCGTGCCTAACTATGGGGGGGGGGGGTTCCTAAAGCCTCACACACTCTAAGGGAGGAAGAAATCCTCAAAAATAGGAAACTAACCTGTCAAAACTGCAACTAGGCTTTCCTAGTCATAGTAGGACTCCTAAAACACCATGGTTGCTTAAATACTCTTCACCAAACCTTAGGAACGAGTTCTAAAACTTTCTAGGGTCGTGTGGAGGAGTTCTTGGCAGCTGGGGAAGCAGGAGATCCCCACACCAAGTCGTTCTTCTTCCCCGTTGTGTCTGCTGCGACCTGCACAGACCATCATCTTGAAGTCGACCAAAGGTGAGTCGAACCTAAACCAAACCTTGCAAGGATTATACCCCTGTAAATAGGGTCAAGTCTACATTCTAACCCAAGTGGAATGCCCAAATTCCATGCAGTATACACGGAGCAGTAAGCGTTCTCCTCCAAGTGGTCTGAACACGGGTTTTCTGGAAAAATGAGACTTCTTCAACCCAGAAGGTAGGTTTTCTCGGGCCAAACCTTAACATATCCTATACTAATGTGTAGAGCATCAAGTTAACTTTCATTTCCCACTGGTTTCATCGAATTTCATTGAGTAGATTTTGAACTATTCGTAGTTTTCCCTAAGTCTCGCACAGTTAGGGTTTTTCCCATTCTTCATATCATGCCCACGATTAAAGACTAAATTAAACTAAACTTCCTTCATGAAAATTCTTCTACTT
The DNA here is from genome assembly GCA_014218235.1 of Colocasia esculenta. Taxonomy (NCBI): domain Eukaryota; kingdom Viridiplantae; phylum Streptophyta; class Magnoliopsida; order Alismatales; family Araceae; genus Colocasia; species Colocasia esculenta. The sequence continues at coordinate 167,440 of JACBKR010000721.1, forward strand.
GTAGTCACGATAATCTTTTATATTGGACGTTTTGTCCAAAAGTCTTTAGTTAGAGAGTTATAGGCGTGGGAAGAGAGTCACTGCATGATACTAAGATTTCGGGCTACACTTGACTTTTTGTTCTTCATATGTTTTCTCGGGATTTGAGACCGAATTTGATCAAACCCCCAACATCAAATTTCTTCTATTAGTTGTCCTCTTCATCTTTCATGTTGAACGTTTTGTTTAAATGTCATTCGTTAGAGAGTTACAAGAATTGAAAGTGAATTACTGCATGAGAAGTGTTTTCTGGTTACACCTGACTTATATTTTTTGTTCTGGGAAGCCCTCTAGTGTCGACACTACTTGGACTAGTGTCGACACACTGTCCCAAAATAGCCCAAAATGTGTTTTGGGAATGTCTCTAGTGTCGACACTACCTGATCTAGTGTCGACACACTGTCCCAGATTGACCCAGAAAGTTCTGGGAGTTGTCTCTAGTGTCGACACTACTTGATCTAGTGTCGACACACTGTCCCAGATTGACCCAGAAAGTTTGGGAGCTGTCTCTAGTGTCGACACTACCTGATCTAGTGTCGACACACTGTCCCATGTTGGCCAGAAGGTTTTCTGGAACATGTCTCTAGTGTCGACACTACTTGAACTAGTGTCGACACTACTTGACCAGTTCTTCATGTTTTTGCTTTGTGTTCGAAGCATGGTGTCGACACCAGTATGGGTTGTGTCGACACTACCTTTGCAAAATATTGTCTGTCTTGGGTCTGTTCATTACATAATGTCTATTTAATGGCTTAAAAGTGCTTAACCCATTGAAAAATCCTTAATTACATGAATATTATTCTAATTGCTTTCTTAATGAAATGATCATACATGAAACTTGTGAATTACTCTTGTTACCATTCTAGCTTGATTTAAATGATGAATATTATCTTAAAATCTTGTAAACCCACATGTAGGTAAAATGCATTGTTCACTGCATGCCATCATGTTAAGTATTTTCCGAGAGTTTGAGACCGAAGGTTTGTGAATTGACACACGTACATCCATACACACTTTACATCAAGGGCGTGCACTTCCTTTCTCTTCTTATTCTCGTGAGCATGAATTACAATCTAGACTAAAGCCATTAATGTAAAGATTGAACTAAATTATAAATCGTACCGTTCAGCTGCCAAATTTTATCTCTTGACCATTGTCCTCATGGAATCATGTTCAATTTAATTATTTATTTCTTCTCATCATCATCGTGAACATCACATTACACATGCTACATTTTGAAACTCTCATTGGCCATTATTTATGACTGTGGGTATCTACATTTAAAATTTTACATGAGATGGCTGACAGGGCACGACGTGTGTCCAAGGGCTCCAGTCTAGCCCCAATGACGGCGAGTCATAAATATACTGTTAACCATGGGGTATAATGATTACTGGCATTGCATCTGCGCTGGGAGTACTTTCTTGCTTGTTGAATGTTAGATACATAACCACATACACGTGACCTGTGTGCATTCTTGGTGGATCTTTCCTTGGTGTACATTAGTGTTTACGTGGCTGATTAGTGTTACTTGATCGTGCTTGTGCAATCTTGCTTGCTTGCTTGTTTGATATGGCCATCCTGCATTTATTGCAACTAGTGATATCTTGCGTTCTTGTAAACTATTGACATCAAGTGAAATCTTGCGTGCTTGTACAAAGTGATCTATTGCTAGTTCTCTCTTGTTATATCATTCCAGATCTTATTCTATCATGATCACTCTATCTATCTTGTTTCGTGCATCATGTTTTAAAACTGTTTTATTTGTACATGCATATCATGACATTCATCGTGCTTACCTAGCTCTAAAATGTTAATCACTTATATCATTGCCCGCACATTGAGATATAAATCCTACTGGGCTAGTTTGCTCATCCCCTACCTTTTCCCAATCTAGGTGACTATGAAGTTCAAGAGGAAGAACAAGTCGAGGATGGGAATGCATCCGAGTGATGAGCGTTTCAACTATGAGTCTAGTTATAGTAGGTTACTTTGAGCATTAGTACAATGTAGTAGGAAGTGAGGTATCATGTACTTTTGCTTTTATTGACTATCAGTCTTGTACTAGTTTCCAATTTTTATAAAATGAGTTGAGATCTGATTACAATTTATTTTGAGATCATCATTTGGGCCCTATTATGATGTTGTGTTGATACACATTTAGTGCGTACTAGCTAGAGGCTTATTTGCCGACTATCCACGTCTCGGAGTATCGACTCGAATTCTTCGAAATAATATCCGCTGCGTAATTCTCGGGATGTGACATAAGTAGTAAATTGTCACCAGCTGAAGAGGAGGCAATTATCGAGGTTCTTAGAGAGTATAAGGGCACGTTTGCTTGGAGCTACGAGGATATGCTAGGATTGGACCCCACGCTTGTTGAACATCACCTTACACTTAAGCCGGGGTCCGTTGTTGTTAAGCAGTGGTTAAGACATTTCCACCCACAGATGGCTTTGAAAATGAAAGATGAGGCTGATAAGCTCCACAAAGCCAAGTTCATTAGAGTCATACTTTATCCGAATTGGGTGGCAAACATTGCCCCAGTCATGAAAAAGGACGGAAGAGTCAGAATTTGTATTGACTTTCGGGACCTTAACCACGCGTGTCCAAAAGATGATTTCCCCTTGCCTCGCATTGATGTGCTCATTGATAACACGGCTGGGTATGAAAATCTCTCCTTCATGGATGGCTTCTCAGAGTATAATCAAATCAAATTGGCTGAGGAGGACCAAGAGAAGACGTCATTCACTACACCTTGGGGCACATATTACCATATGGTCATGCCATTTGGACTCAAAAACACTGGAGCTACTTACCAAAGAGCTATGATGGCCATCTTTCATGACATGATTCACACTTATATTGAGGTGTATGTGGATGACTTGGTAGTTAAATCTAAAATATTGGCTGAGCATCCTGAGGTTTTAACTAAGGTACTACAAAGATCTATGGAATTCCAATTAAAAATGAACCCCAAGAAGTGTGTGTTTGGTGTGTCATCAGGTAAACTCCTAGGGTTCATCGTAAGCAAGAGGGGTATTGATATTGATCCCAACAAGGCGAAGGCAATAAGGGAAATGCCACCCCCCCAAGAATTTGAAGGAAGTTAGAGGATTAATTGGGAGGTTGTAATTTATTCGCCGATTTGTCTCCCAACATTCACAGAGGTGTAGACCCTTCTACGACCTCACTAAGTCGGGAGTCAAATTCCATTGAGATGAGAAGTGTCAGGCAGCCATTGGCGGATTAAAGGAGTATCTGGTTAATCCTTCTGTCCTGAGGCCGCCGACTCCAGGCAAACCATTAATTTTCTCTGTCTCTGTCTTGGAAGACTCTATAGGAGCTGTCCTTGCACAAGTAAATGAAGAAGGCAAAGAGAGGGCAGCTTACTACTTGTCTAAGCCCCTCAAACCATGTAAGCAAATGTACACAATCATGGAGAAAACTTGTGATGCTCTTGTCTGGGTAGTGCAGAAACTGAAGCACTACTTCCTTGCTCACGAAGTCCACCTTATAGCTGATAAGTATACAATTGTTATTGATAATCATGTTATTTTATTGACAAATAGTCATTAATTTCATAAAACCCATTACCATCGCATTACAAATATGAATTGATTTAATCTCTTGTATGTGTTTTATTTTCAGGTTAATGGGCTAATTAACAATGATATGTCAATGGGCCAAGATTGGATCAAGTGTTAATGAAGAGAGACTCCAATTTTAAATCTCTTTTCTTTTCCCTCTCTTTCCTTTTTTTTTTAAAATTTCAAAACTCTCTCTCTCTCATTTTAAAATCCCTCTCTATTTTCAAAACTCTTCCCCTTAATTCTCTATTCTTTCCTCTCTTCTTGCTATCTATATTTTAAAGAATTTTTCATCTTCTCTCTCATTCCCTTCCCACACAGCTCTCTCTCCCTCTCCAGCGATATCTTCCTCCCCCCTCCTTCTTCTCTTCTTCCTCTTCTTCTTTCTCCTTCTCTTTCTTCTTTCTCTCTTCCGGTTTCTGTCTCTCTCTCGGCCTGCACCAGGCAGGCCGCCCTCGCCCAGGCTCGCCAGCACCTGCCCGCGCAGGCACCCCCCAGTGTCCCCTGCCGCTCCAGGCCACCCGCGCCACCGACCCCGCCCGCGCGTACCCGCAACAGCCGCCCGCGCGAGCTCGCCCCCACGAGCATCGCCCACCAGCCGCCCACCTGTCCGCGCAGGCACCCGCCAGCGCCCACCTGCCGCTCGCGCCCGCACCTGCCGCCGCCTGCTGTCTGCTCCCAACCGCTGCTCCCCCTTCTCCTCCACGTTGCATGCATTTGCATGCAACGTGAAGGAGGTGCATCGCCTTCTTCTTCGCGGTTAGTAACCACGGATCTACAGTACACCCCTTCTCTCTTCCGTTCTCTCTCTTCTTTCTCCCTCTTCTATTCTTTCACCTCTCACTTCTCTCTTTCTCTACCGTTTTCTCTCATTAGGTAGTATAGTTGATTTTATGCAATGATGAGACACTTTGTTATTTGAATAAAGTTAATTTTATCTTGATTATTCTCCTCGCCTCCTCACTAGTTTATCTTCTGCTGTTAATTCTGGTCTCTTTTAAATTTGTTTTAGGGTGATAGTATGTTATGTCTTCCAATCTTATGTTTAGTTATTAGTTAACATTAGTTATTTTCCCTACCTCTCTCTCCCTCTCTCTTTCATTATATCTATTTATCTTTCTCTACATAGAATAGATTTATTTTTGTTTGATCAAATTAGTCTTAGGATTTAATTCTAAAATTCTCAACACACTTTTCTAATCAAAGAAACTCAAGGTTTTCAAAGTTAATAATCTTTTTTCCCCGTGGATTCGACTCGGTCTCACCACTTAACTATTGTTAAAATATTTAGTGTAGGCCGATAATTTTAAGATTGTTAGTTGTTGGCCCACTTGGTATGGCAGCAAGCTAACCTAGAGGCGGGGGGGGGGGGGTGAATAGGTTTTTCTGATTTCTGCAAATAGAAACTGAAACACAGAAAAATAACACTAGAAGGTTTGGTTAGTTCAGTGTGATAAAGAGTAGCAGTGCGGAAGCAAATAAACAATCACACAAAGGACACAAGGAATTTTATCCTGGTTCGGCCCTTCCCACATGGAAGTCCTACGTCCAGTCCCCAAGCAACCTCTTGGGATTTCACTAACCAATGGTACAGTCACCCTTAAGGACCTTACAACACCCAGCACCCCAGCTGGTCTTCCTTCAAAACCGAAGGAAACAACACACCCTGGATACCACACCAGGTCTTCTTCTCTTTCCGGGGCAAGAAGACAGCCCACTTCTTTTGCAGGCTCAGAAGCAAACCTCCTGGTACAAACTTTAGTGCGGTTCTGCTAGACACAAACCCCTAGCAGGGTTCTATACTGTATATAGTCCTACAGCCGGACAAAAATCTTTCTTAGAAAACAAGAAAGATCAGACCGAGAGCTATTACAAGATGAACACTAAGAATTAGCTCACAGTCAAGGACTCTCCCCAAGATTTACAATGAGCTCAGAGAGAGAATGAAGAGAGAAAAGAAAGCTTGAAGGCTTGAATGCTTTTGATTGCTTCTTCTTGGCTCAAGCTCTTTCTCTCTTGCTTTGAGTGAATGTGGCGTTGAGGTTCCTCACTGGTTGTACACTCCTTCAAAGATTTTCAGGAAAGCTCTTTCTTTTTCTTCAGCCTTGCTTCATCTTTTATATGAGCGGCTTTTGAATAGATCCGTTGAAGAGATTTGTTGGAGTTTTAATCGTTGCTCATCTTCTCTTCATTTGTCTTAATCAGACTCTGGTGGTCTTCGAGGTCTGTAAGCATAGAAGAGAGTGTTAGCATAATAAAGTGTTTATAAGATAACAGTGCATGCTACTACGTTTCTACTATCATGCTGAAAATAGTAGTTCATATCTTTTTTCTGACAAGACTCTAAAATACGCATGCAGCTTTTTCTGTCAGAAGATATTTGACTTCACATTAGGCGCCAAAAAGCACTTAAACAAATTGTGTTTAAATTGAAGTGAATCGTTGTTTAAGTTACTTATCAAATCGTTATACTTATAGGACTTAACAAATCGTTATGAATGACAAATCGTTGTAAGTCTTAGCAAACCGTTATGAAACTTAATAAATCGATGTGAGAAGCAAAGCGATGTGCAACTTATCAAATTGTTGTGAGCCTTAACGAATCGTTACAGAAGGTAAATCGATGTGAGATTTAACGAATCGTTATGAAAAGGCAAATCGATGTGAGGGCAAATCATTGCACTCACTTATCAAATTGATATGAGCCTTAACGAATCGTTATAGAAGGCAAATCGATGTGAGGGCAAATCGTTGCACTCACTTATCAAATCGATATGAGCCTTAACGAATCGTTATAGAAGGAAAATCGATGTGAGGGCAAATCGTTGCGCTCACTTATCAAATCGATATGAGCTTAACGAATCGTTATAACAGTCACTAAACAAATCGTTGTGGCGCTTATAAAACCTATTAAAAAACCAAATCGTTGTAACGCTTATAAAATCGATTGAAACCAAATCGTTGTAGCACTTATTAATTTGTCACTTGAACTGAAATCGATGCATATAGATTATACATCGATTTTATCATTTTAGTGCGCCTTTATAAATCGTTATAGCTATCGAATCGATGTATGAATCGTTCTACTCATTTATCAAATCGATATGAGACTTATCAATTTGTTATGAGATTGATGCGACACAGATGAAACATGATATTCAATTTAATTACTCATAAATTTTGTTATCATCATAAAATTTTTTATCACCAAAATACAAGGACAAAGAGAGTGGTTCAACAATCTCCCCCTTTTTGGTGATGTCAAAACTAATGTGAATTTTCTGACACAAATATATGAAGCATACATAAATATATGAAGCATAGAAAATGCAGAAAATTCATAGAACATACAAATTCTCCCCATTTTTGTCACTAATCAAAAGGAATGATCTTACCATACACATTCTCCCCCTTTGAGAGAATTTCTTACCATTGAGGGGTTCAACAATAATAGATATTCAATGAATAGCTCCCCCTTAGTCTGTGCTTCCCCTGAGGGTGAAACTCCCACTTAATGTGAGGCAAGACAAATCTTGTTGGTCTTGACCTTTCATATGTTGTTTGTCAAGTCTTCAATATTTTTTCCTGCATTTATCAGAGAGACTTTCAAACCAATGTAAATAGTAATATGAATAAAAATAAACAATTTGTGACTACTCCCTCTTCAGATATGAGATGGATGAAGAGCTGGCAGTCATCAGTGCCTTGAGCATCCTTTGATCTTGATGCTCCAAAGCTATCATGCAAACAACTTATTCAGAAATAGGTACCCAAATCTTTTTGGGTCCTTGATGGTTAGATGCATAAAAGTATCCTTTCGGAATCCAAACTTGGTGCCTTGTTGTGCAGGTATTCACAGTGTGTCTTAATTTATTGCAATGAGAACAACAATGAATGTAATCTATTTTGTAGTTCTTATTGGCTTTGTGATGTTTGTTTAGAACACAATTTTTAAAAATCTTTTTCTTTTGATAAGGTTTGTTCATTTCAGGAGCCTTTTTCTGAGGCATATTGGTTTCTTTTACAAATTTTGGCAAATGATATTTTCCTGGAATTATGATTTGTTTTTCTTTTTCCGAAGGTACGTATCCAAGTCCTTGTTTATTATTTCCAGGTTTTGACCCTTTTAAGCATAGGGCTAAAGATGTTTTCCATCTAGTTAATTTTCTAACTGATTCTTTTAAATAGAGATTTTCTTCAGTTAGAGTTTTTAATTTTTCTTCTAACTCTAACTTCTCTTTATTCTTGCTTTTTAAATCCTCATTTAGAAGATGATTATTATCTTTACTGTTCTTCAATTGTTTTTCCAATTGTTTTATTTCTGATTTAAGATCAGAATTAGTATTTTCCAAACAAGTAAGGTTGTTCTTGATATTTTTTAATTCTTTTACAACAATCTTGTGTTTATCATAAAGTTCATTAAAGACTTCTTCCAAGTCTTCAGATTCTGACTCTGAATTTGTCCATGAATTAAAGAATGAGTCAGAATGTACCTCATCTAGTCCTACCATGAGGGCTAGATTTACTTGCTCTTTCTCTGAACTTGAGCTTGATGAGTCTGAGCTTGTGTCCTCTTCATTTTCCCAAGTAGCCACCATGGATTTTCTTTTGAACTTCTTGTGCTGCTTCTTGGACTTTTCGGTTTGACCAGTCTTCTTGAGTCTTGGACAATCTGATCTCAGATGTCTAGGTTTTCTGCATTCATAGCAGACTGGTTCTTTCTCCTTTTTCTCTTTCTTTTGAATCCTTCTTGATCCATTTTTCTTCTTCTTGAGAATTTTCTGAAGTTTGGACAGTACATCATCTACGTCACTGTCTTCAGAATCTGCATTTTTAGAACTAGAAGAAGAAGAAGAGGTGGAAGGAGTAGCTGCAACTTTAAGAGCATTAGTAAATTTTTTCTTAGATGAGCTTTCAGATAGTCGCTCCATATTAATTTCATGTGTCATGAGAGAACCCATTAAGTTATCAATAGAAAGTTTGGTTAAATCATGGGCTTCTTCAATAGCAGTTACTTTAGGTGTCCATGAAGGAGTTAAAGACCTAAGTATCTTTCTAACGGTTTCTTCATTTTAGAGAATTTTATCAAGATAATTTAAACCTACTACTATGTTTGAAAATCTATTATACGTAGTAGTAATGTTTTCATTAGAAAGAATTTTAAATTGTTCGTATTGTGAAACAAGAATATCTATCCTAGTTTGTTTTACTTTATATGTTCCTTCATAAGTTATTTGTAGTTTATCCCACATTTCTTTAGCAGATTTACATGCAGATACTCTACTAAATTCCTTTTTGGATAAAGCGCAACATAAATAGTTCTTAGCTTTAAAATTTAATGATAATTTATTTTTATCAGCTACAGTAATGGCAGTAGTGCCAACAGCATGAGTAACAACATAATCACCTGCCTCTATTACCTGCCACAGATCAAAGTCTGTGCCCCGAATGAAGCATTCCATCCTCATCTTCCAATATTGGTAATCCTCTCCATCGAAGAATGGAGGTCTTGTGACTGATTGACCCTCAGCATATCCTTGAGCTGCCATGGATCTTTGCTCTAAGATCGTTGGATCTTCTTTGAATGTTCAGAGACCCGCTCTGATACCACTTGTTGGCCCACTTGGTACGGCAACAAGCTAACCTAGAGGGGGGGGGGGGGTGAATAGGTTTTTCTGATTTCTGCAAATAGAAACTGAAACACAGAAAAATACCACTGGAAGGTTTGGTTAGTTCAGTGTGATAAAGAGTAGTAGTGCGGAAACAAATAAACAATCACACAAAGGACACAAGGAATTTTATCCTGGTTCGACCATTCCCACATGGAAGTCCTACGTCCAGTCCCCAAGCAACCTCTTGGGATTTCACTAACCAAGGGTACAGTCCCCCTTAAGGACCTTACAACACCCAGCACCCCAGCTGGTCTTCCTTCACAACCGAAGGGAACAACACACCCTGGATACCACACCAGGTCTTCTTCTCTTTCCGGGGCAAGAAGGCAGCCCACTTCTTTTGCAGACTCAGAAGCAAACCTCCTGGTACAAACTCCAGTGCGGTTCTGCTAGACACAAACCACTAGCTGGGTTCTACACTGTATACAGTCCTACAGCAGGACAGAAATTTTTTTTTTTAAAAAAAGAAAGATCAGACCGAGAGCTATTACAAGATGAACACTAAGAATTAGCTCACAGTCAAGGACTCTCCCCAAGATTTACAATGAGCTCAAAGAGAGAATGAAGAGAGAAAAAAAAGCCTGAAGGCTTGAATGCTTTTGATTGCTTCTTCTTGGCTCAGGCTCTTTCTCTCTTTCTTTGAGTGAATGTGGCGTTGAGGTTTCTCACTGGTTGTACACTCCTTCAAAGATTTTCAGGAAAGCTCTTTCTTTTTCTTCAGCCTTGCTTCATCTTTTATATGAGCGGCTTTTGAATAGATCCGTTGGAGTTCTAACTGTTGCTCATCTTCTCTTCATTTGTCTTAATCAGACTCTGGTGGTCTTCGAGGTCTGTAAGCATAGAAGAGAGTGTTAGCATAATAAAGTGTTTATAAGATAACAGTGCATGCTACTGTGTTTCTGCTATCATGCTGAAAATAGTAGTTCATATCTTTTTTTCTGACAAGACTCTGAAATACGCATGCAGCTTTTTCTGTCAGAAGATATTTGACTTCTTTTTAAGCGCCAAAAAGCACTTAAACAAATTGTGTTTAAATTGAAGTGAATCGTTGTTTAAGTTACTTATCAAATCGTTATACTTATAGGACTTAACAAATCGTTATGAATGGCAAATCGTTGTAAGTCTTAGCAAACCGTTATGAAACTTAATAAATCGATGTGAGAAGCAAATCGATGTGCAACTTATCAAATCGTTGTGAGCCTTAACGAATCGTTACAGAAGGTAAATCGATGTGAGATTTAACGAATCGTTATGAAAAGGCAAATCGATGTGAGGGCAAATCGTTGCACTCACTTATCAAATCGATATGAGCCTTAACGAATCGTTATAGAAGGCAAATCGATGTGAAGGCAAATCGTTGCACTCACTTATCAAATCGATATGAGCCTTAACGAATCATTATAGAAGGCAAATCGATGTGAGGGCAAATCGTTGCACTTACTTATCAAATCGATATGAGCCTTAACGAATCGTTATAGCAATCACTAAACAAATCGTTGTGGCGCTTATAAAACCTATTAAAAACCAAATCGTTGTAGCGCTTATAAAATCGATTGAAACCAAATCATTATAGTGCTTATTAATTTGGCACTTGAACTGAAATCGATGTATATAGATTAGACATCGAATTTATCATTTTAGTGCGCCTTTACAAATCGTTATAGCTATCGAATCGATGTATAAATCGTTCTACTCATTTATCAAATCGATATGAGACTTATCAATTTGTTATGAGATTGATGCGACACAGATGAAACATGATATTCAATTTAATTACTCATAAATTTTGTTATCACCAAAATACAAGGACAAATAGAGAGTGGTTCAACATTAGTCACGTGTTAGACGACGCATTTGTGGGCTATCAATAGCCCGTATGAATCCTATCAAGTTCCTCCTTGAAAAATCTGTCCTTACTGATAGGTTAGCACGATGGCAAAACTTTCTCTCTCAGTTCAACATCACCTACATTCAGCAAAAGGCAATCAAAGGCTATGCCATAGCAGAACATCTCGCTCATCACCCTATCCCCCAATTTGATCCTGTCCATTCAGAATTTCCAGATGAGGAACTAATGTCCCTTAGCCAATCTGATTCTATGTAGACATTACATTTTAATGGAGCTCTGAACTCTCATGGTAAGGGTATCGAGATTGTTCTCCTATCGCTTGAAGGGGTCACCATTCCGCAGGCTTTTCAGCTGGCATTCCCTGTCACTAATAATATAGCTGAATATGAAGCTCTGCTGGCTAGACTTGAGGCCGCACATTTTCAGTGTCACATATTTGCTAATTGTAGGTGATAGTCAATTAATTCTCTGCCAAGTGCTCACTAAATACCGCACTAGAGATCCAAAGCTCAAGCCCTACCAAGAACTTACCTCAGCATATGCCAAGCTATTCTCTAAGCTAATTTTTGTCCATGTGCCTCGCCATCAAAACCTTCTAGCAAATGCTCTTGCCACTCTTGCCTCATCACTCAATCTTCCTTATCCTTGGGATTTTGACAGCATCCTCATTGAACGACGTCATATCCCAACTGTGAAGAATCCAGTTTTCCTTTGGATCAAGGAGAAGATGTTGAAGAAGGCAGAGAGGAAAAAGAAGAAAGAAATCATGCTATTGGAATTAGAAGAAGAATTGGATGATGAGGAGAAACAATGGTTCTATGAGATAACGAAGTACTACAGAGACCAATCTTACCCTGAGGAAGCCACTAATGAAGAAAAAAGAACCATAAGGAGAATGTCCCAGAAATACACCTTGGTTGGAAATGCACTTTACATAAGAGGTCTTATTGGTGTTTTACTTAGATGTCTGGATGATGAAATTTGGAAAGTTGTTGAGGAAGCTCATTCAGGTGTGTGTGGTGGTCATGTAAATAGCAAAATGCTTGCCAAGAAAATCCTTAGGCAAGACTTTTACTGGCCTACTCTAGAGGAGGATTGTTCTATCTATGTCCGTCGGTGTGTTAAGTGCCAACTGCACGCTGACAAAATCCATTCTCTATCCTCTTCACTCCACTCTATGTTCTCCCCATGGCCTTTCGCTATGTGGGCCTTCGACATTATTGGTCCCCTTGGTGATCCAAACTCCCAAAGTAAGTCAAAATCATACATACTCACGGCAACAGAGTACTTCACCAAGTGGGCGGAAGCTGAAGCTTATGCGGAAGTCAAGGCAACAACACTATGCAAATTCATCATGAAGAACATCATCACCAGATTCGACATCCCTAGTACCATCATCACCGACAATGGACCTCAATTCATCTCTCAAGAGCTTCAGGACCTCTGTAACAGGTATAAAATTGCATTGCATCATTCATCTCCCTATTATCCGCAAGGCAATGGCCAGGCAGATGCCACAAATAAAACTTTAATCAAGATAATAAAGAAGATGTGTGAGGCTAATAAGTTCTTGAACTGGCTAGATAAGCTTGTAGAAGCTCTATAGGCCTACCACACTTTAATCTGCACTCTCACAGGGCAAACTCTATTCGCCCTTACTTATGGAATGGAGGCTGTAGTACCATATGAGATTCTCATCCCCTCACTAAGAGTCCAGCTTGACAAGGACTTGTCAATCGATGAGCGTCATGAGTCGCTCCTTGCACAACTGGAACTCTTAGATGAGAAGCGTATGGCCGCCGCAGAACACACTAAAGCATATCAAAATAGACTCACTCATTTTTACCAAAATAAAATGATTGAGAGAAAATTCAAAGTCGGTGAAATGGTCATTAAAAGAATCTTTGTAAAACTTGGGGGTCCCCGTTCAAAACTCCAACCAAACTGGGAAGGGTCGTACGTAATAAAAGAAGTATATCCAGGCAACGCGTACAAGCTAGTGAACGTTGAGGGTGAGGAGCTTGCTCACCCTTGGAATGGGCTATACCTTAAAAAGTACTACCCCTAGATAGGTGTTCGGAGTTATATGGTAAAAGGACCCTAAAACAAAAACATCAACATTTTTAATTCATTCTTGGTGAGTTAACCAGAGGTGCTGACACTCACACACACTTACACGCCCACCCTTGGGATCTAGAGGCATGGAATCTAAAGAAGATCAATGCTTAGCTAAGAGTCTAGGGCACCACTGTTTCTCTTCCTCTCGGTTCGCCAATAGGGACGGGGAACCTGTGGGATTGACCTTTGAACATGTCCGATACTTTGATGGGTAGATGTCATAGCCCAATAGGGGAAAAAGAAAAGAAAAGAAGAAAAATCAAAGTAAAAAAAAAAACCAAAACAAGGCAAATCACAAAGCACGTCAAGAGTGGCAAAGTCTCCGCAAAGATTCAAATGAACATGGTCGTAAGCGTGCTATAAAAACCCCACAAGCCAAAGACTGAACCCCAATAAGTATAGGGCAGAGGAACGAGTGACTCCCCGGTTAACCAAACCATTGGCAGACTTTCTAAATCACACCTTCCCTTCTCCCTTATCAGTATATGTCCCAGACTCGAGGCAAGGCAATGATCAACTAAAGAGAACGTCGCCAAAAGTTACCTTGGGTGAAGGCAATGCTTAAGCACATCTAACCCCTGTTTAACACATCTAAGAGTCACTAATGAACTTTAAATGATGATTGAGTAATTGAAGGGTCCGAGTATCACATTTCTCTATTTAGAGCAGATTCCCTTCGTTCTGTGCGTCTTTTTAAGAAGAGACCATGCCGGGTTGCGACCTATTTTCAAAATAAAAAATGATGAATATTGCAAAATCTATTTTTTTGCACATTTTCAAAATCTAAAAAAATTGAATATTTTCAAAATAAAAAAAAGAACTGAATATTTAAAAAATCAGAAAAATCAATATTTTAAAAGTTGAAAAAAATTTGAATATTTCAAAATTCCAAAAACAATAATATGCCAAAAGCCAAAAAAATTGATGAGTTAATCTCTTCTCATTTGCATGAATGCTTGCTCATCTTTTAATTCCATGTTAGCATTTTCCTGCTTGCTTGTTGCAGTTTGATTAATTCATTTCATTTATGCCTTATTTGGATAAAAGCTCAGCCCCTTGTCAAATGATGAAGTTCGGCTCGCTTATTAAGCAAGGGGCTGAGTCAAAACAGTTAACTAATCTGTGTGTCAGGTGATTCTCAGGCATAGGTAGAAAAAAGATGAAGCATATCTACTATATCATGGCCCAAAAGAGGGCTAGTCAAAAGTACATCATATACAAAATGGTACCCCACTAGGTACACATCATCATGAAGAAAGCAAAAAAGTACAAGTCATGCTAGTGTAGACGTCGCTTTTGGAGTTCGTTTTTGGGGCGATGGCTCTGAGGCGATCCATAAAGAAGGGGGATATGACGGGGGAAAGGAAACGTGATCGCCAGGCACACGAAGGTGCCGAATGGAGACGCACGGCGAGGGGTGCGAGATGGGAGGAGTGATCGCGAGCGTACCTTTTTAGCAGAGAGATTGCGCGGGGGATGATGTGGGTTCTATCTTCCTCTACGAACATGGCCGGCCACGGTAGAGGGCGTTTCCTTGTTCGATTACCCTGACAAAATACAAAGAATATGAAAAGGGATTAGTCACATAAGGCGCGTAGTATACAAATCCTAAGATAAAGAATGGAAAGAATAACATGGGGGAGGACTCACCGTGTGGTGGTTTTAAACCCCTAAAATGTAGGTGTGTGTGTATGCATGCATGTGTGTGTAAAAGAAGTAAAATGGGCCACGTGGGGCTCGGAGGAGATAAATGCAAAGATAGGAAAGGGAAGGGGGTGCTTCTCCAAACGTTGGTGCGGCGTGACGGGCCGTTGCCGGTTGGATGGAGAGGAGGAAAAGGAGGAAGACGTCGTCCGCCTCGCTCCGATACACGTGGACCGCAGGGACGCCGGCTCCGAAGGATGGAATGGATGACGCAACGTGGAAGGTAGCTCGGAGTCGAGGAAGGAATTCGGCAGGGCTTCGCCGCTTCGTGGAACCCCCCTGAACAAATGACCATCGGGTCCAATTTATAGGCAACAGATTCTTGAATCGCGTCCAAACAGGAAGCCACGATTATGAATTAAATCACGTCCGGGCGGCAAGCCGCGATTAAGAAAGTCAAACCGATGTGACGAACGCATGATGGCGTAGCCTCAGCTATGCTTTAGAATCACGTCGGGCCAGGCCGCCGCGACTTGAATCGCGACGGGCCGCCCGGACGCGATTACAATATGCATGGTTCCGAGGCAACTGACTCATACACGCGCTGTCTGCTGACGTGACATTTGGATTTGACCTTCTGAATTGCGTCTACTGACAAGGACGCGATTCAGGGATTTATCATGATTGCACAACAGTTCGACGACTTTGGGGGGCGTAACCTTTTTTACTTTGAACCACGTCCAACTAATTGGACGCAATTTCAATTAAACATGAACGTGTCCGCCATGCACGACGCCTTTATGGTCGCGTCCTGCATGGCCGACGCGACAAGGTCGCGCCCCTTGGAGCCGTCGTAACAAGGTTCCTGAATCACGTCCGCCAGTCCGGACGCCTTTCAATGAAGTTGTTCATGGGCCTCTGTGAACCAAATTCCGCGACTGAACCACTTTGAAGCGATGGAGAAGCACCCGGAAAGAAGAATGGGTGAGATCCAGAAATATTAGAAAAACACTCTTGCGAGGCAAAAAGAGGGCCATTGTGGCGTTATAGTGCAATGTGAAATTTGCCCACGGTGGAGTCGAATTCGCTTGTCTACAGCTAGTGGCCTAACTCTCGCCACCACTCTCTGTCGGTCGGGGGTGTCTGCTGCTCTCGGCCTCGTCAGGGTCAGCTGTCATGCGAGGAGGCGGTGACCTCATGGAGGCACGAGAGTTGGCAGACCGCTGGGCACCACGTACCTCTTGGACATTCCTCTGGTACTCAGAGGAAGTCGCAATGAAGCTAGCGGAGTATGCACTGGCTCGCCCCTTCCTCACGGCACGCTCCCTACCACGTTGGTAGCAGTCCTCCAACTCCCGGGGCAGCCGCTCAGAGTCACCTCGGCTGGTGCGCACGTCTACCACCTGCTGGGCAAGGCGCTCCCGCTCTTGCTCTTGCTCCCACTGGCTATGCTTGCACTCCCACTCGGCATGGCCACGCTCACACTCCCACTCGGCATGGCCACGCTCGTTCTCCCTCCGCTCCACGGCGAGCAGTACGCGTAACTCCTCGGCCTCACGAGGAAGGTAGGTGTCGCCCTGGGAGGCTTGGGTCCGCAGCTCAGACAGCTGCTCCGTCAAGTCCGCCACCTTCGCTCCCGCTAGGGTCACCTGGGTGATGGCGTTCTGGAGCTCAGCAGTCTGCACAAAAGGCAACATGTGTAAGTCATAAACAATTCAATTTCATGTATATATCATTGTCAGAACTTACCCGTGTAGCGAGGTCGCACTCCACCATCTCCGCACGAGCCACGACCACTGCTAGTTGCTCCTGGAGGGAGGCCATCTGGGGATCCGGCACGCTCGCACTCATGGAGGCATCTGCGGGATTGGTACGCTCCATGGTCGCCTACTCGACACGCTGCACATGAAAGGTCAAAACAACACACGCCAAGATAAAGAAAAGCAAAGGTAAATCATTCATACTTACCATAATCGTCAGGGCTCACGTGCCTTGGCTAGCTGGGCCTCCGTACTCGGCAGCTGGGCATGGAGGGTCTCAATCATATCATCCTGAGTATCCTGCACATGCACATATTCATGAGTCAAGCATACATAGCAATATAAGCAAGGCAAGGTTAGAAGTGCATATCCTAGCTGGCCTCATGAATGTCTCCATACACCTCCAGGTAGCGCTAGAGGTAGGCGTGGCTGTCCTCAGCATTAGACTCCACCACGGTACCCCCTCGCCGCCAGTTGGCATACTGATAGGGGAAGTGAAAGCGCCAGTCCACCCTCTTCACCTTCCCCCAGATCTTCCCGCCGATCCCCATCGTCTCCGTCTCCTCCAGCCGCACCTGGTGCAGCCCTAATGTCCTCATGGTGAGCCTCAGGCGGAGAGGCTCGATCTTGTTTAGGCAATGGACCCAAAGGTCCTGCCTGAAACGAGGTCGACTACCCTCCACCCAAGGCTGCCCCTCATCCGTCATGCCCAGGTAGGGCTGCCACACCACCTGCATCCATGCACACATAATGTCATATGTCATATCATAAAGAAATGCATGAGTAAAACAAATCATAGTACATACCAAGAGCACTGGGAAGTCCCGGATGTCACGACGGAGGGTATCTAGTTGCAGGGAGAAGGAGGCAGCCGTCACCACCGAGAGCCACCGCCTGGCAAGAGGAAGTGCGTCGGATCGCACCTCCGTGGCCCTCCCCAGGGGGAAGTAGTAGTAGGTCCACACATGCATACATGAGCATATTGATTATTTGACTAATAAGTGTAATGCAAGAAAAATAAGAAAGCTCTGAGGAAAATAGTGTACCTAGAAGAAAGGGGTAAATCCGCCCACTGTGGTCTTCCGGCCAGTGCCACTGGAAAGGTCGACAAACGTGTGCACCAAGAAGGCCGCACCCCAAGCATAATCTCCGACCCTCTCCGAGTCGGCCAGGATCTCCAAGAATCGGCAGTGGATGTTGTCTTCCTTCATGCCCAGCAACATCTTCCCCAAGAATAATATCAGGAACCTCCTCAGGTCCCGGTCTGCCCACTCCTTGTTCTGAAGGTCCTGGCCATACACCGCCCTGGCCAGTCCCACTGCTCACTGCAAGAACTCGTGCAGTGACTTCTCGCCCGACTGCCTCACACCCCACAGTCGAAGGCTCTCTAGTAGCTCCACTCAGTCGACCATCCTCCAGTCTCCAAGATCATCCCCCCCGTGGGCTCTAGCCCGGCAAATCCTACGAACTCAGTGTAGTCCGCATATGTCACTCCTGTCACTGCCTCCCCGTCCACCCGGAGGCCAGTGATCCTCACTACATCCTCCAAACTGGGCACCATATGCCCCCAGGGAATCAGGAAGGCCCTGCTCGTCCAATCCCAGCACTCCCTGAGAGGCTGGATGAGGGACTGTCCACGTAAAAGGGATCGATATCCAATATCGGCTCGAACCCCATGCCCCTAACTCTCTCTCTCTCTCTCTATGAAAGTTCGGCATCCCCCAGTATGCCACAATCATGAGCGGCCAATGGATCTGGGGTCTCATGATCCCCTACATGTAAGAAGCACAAAAGGCCAAGTCAGCTCAAGTCAAACATAGTTAAAACCAGCTAAACAACTCAAAATAGGCCCAAAAAAAAACAACCCTCGGGCGGCCATCTGAATCACGATCAGAGGTTGCGGTTCAAGTTTGGAATGCGACGGTGAATCGCGACAACTGAACTCGTCGTGATTCTCCCCCTCATCTTCTCCAACCCCGATGGCCACCTCCTCCTCTCCCCTTTGCACAAACCATAGTTTAGGTTTGGAGGGTACTTACCGTGTCGCCGTGCGGAGGTGCCTCTCAGCCTCGTCGCCTTCGCAGGAGCCTCCACCGCCGTCTCCACCTCTTCCATCATTGCCGGAGCCCCTTCTTCTTTCACCGCCGCCGCCGGCATTTCCTCCACCATCGCCATCATCTCCTCCACCATCAACCTCACCGCCATGGCCGACATCTCCACTTACTCCATTACCATTGACGTCGTCGCTGGTGCGCCTTCTTCCTCCGCCTCACTTTCACCTCACCGGCACTTGGAGGCGGTCATCTTCGTCATCGGAGAGAGCATAAGGGAGAAAATGAGAGAGCTAGAGAGTGTGAGAGATGAGAGGAGTAAGAGAGGTTGAGAGAACGAGAGAATTGAGGGAGTTAAGAGAAGTGAGAGTAGAGAGCGTCACGGACAGGGTGGTCACTATTCATAGATGTCAGCATTACCTCAGCGCTAACTTTGAGGCGTGAATTTTGAATTTGAAGCACAACGGGGTGGGTGGTCGCGGTTTTTCAAATGAGCGATAGTTTGATTGGTCGCAGATTGTAAGTTTAAGCGCGACGCATGTGTCTGTCGTATTTTCAGAAGCACACCCAAGGGTCATTTTATGAAGGAAAAATCTTATTGCTTGGAGGATATGATCATTGTACACATATATTTTTGGCCAAATGAAGGATGATATTTATTTCTTATTGAGAGAATAATCATTGTGCTTACAAACGGCCACCTTGGGCCATAGTTTTTTAGCTCTCTTACATAGTTCATCCAATCACTCTCAATCTCTTCTACATTCAGGACTGTCGCCGGTAAGTATAGATTTTCCAGAGCTCTTTGATTGTGTCTGCCTCCTCCCATCATCATTGGTTCCGAGTTTCCTCCTCTTGATCGGCGGAAGATGTGACGGCCCTTCAAAGTTGCGCCTGGGGAGTCCGAGCTAAGAGAGGTAGCTGTGTGCATTATAGAGCATGAACTCGATTGTCCCAATGAGCCGGAGTTCCACACTGGGTTCTAGCCTTGTCTGTAAGTCCTTGGCTAGAAGTGGCTTTGGAACACAAGTAAATGCATTTCTTGGCATGCTTCATAGATGATCGTGCCAGTCTGCCCGTGTCTTGAGCTGAGGCATGCGATTAGCAACTCGCCCTTCTAGGCGCACCAAACTGTCCATGTGTCGGAGCAAACTCTTGAAGAAGATCTGGAATGAGCTTGTTGCCTCGTTGTTCACATCAAATTTAAAGTGTAAATCAACCCAACATGTGAATAATAACATGGAGCCATAAGGAGGCTTACCCAAACTTGCCGTCGTGAATCGACTATAGAGGAAGGCTAGCATCGTCGGTCCCAACCTCTCACCTTCCCATATGCCGCATATTGCACTCAGTTG
The DNA here is from genome assembly GCA_014218235.1 of Colocasia esculenta. Lineage (NCBI taxonomy): Eukaryota > Viridiplantae > Streptophyta > Magnoliopsida > Alismatales > Araceae > Colocasia > Colocasia esculenta. Next base: position 187,518 of record JACBKR010000721.1, read on the forward strand.
TTTCTCTTCAAGCACATTGTCCACGGATGGAAAGAGGAGCGCTCCTGCTAGGCATATGGCGACTCCTTTCATTACTCTCTCGAGCTTCTCATCATCCTCCACCTTTGGCAACTCCTTGATCGTCCAAGCCGCCAATTTTTGTAGATTGATTCCTTTCACAGCTTAGACATCTTGGGCCGCCCTTCCGCTCCCCATGAAGCTTTCCAGTACCTCTTTGCTTGTCACTCCCCTTGGCATGATCGCCATGTCATCTTCATCGCCTCTCTTCATCCACTTCAAACCTAATACAAGTTTAACTTCTTCCAATAGGATGGTGGCTTCAAAGGTCTTGAAAAGGAAGGTGTGGGTCTGTGGATGCCATAATACAACAAGAGCCCCCATTGCTGCCCAATCTAGATGGATTTCATGATAGTGTTTGGCATGGATGGCTAGATTTTGGATTCCCCACTTAGAGAGGATGGCTTTCATGTCGAGGCTTATGTAAGAGGTTAATTTTTGAAGCCATGGCAATCTCATGAATCTTCTAGTGCCCAGGAAAAGTGGGTAGTCCTATAGGGTGATTGTGGCCATGAGAGGGTGGCGCATGCATGCATGGGTAGATTAGATGATATGATCATTGGGTATGATGGGTAGTGGTTTGGCCATGAGAGTTGGAAGAAGAGAGAAAAAAAATAAGTAAAATAGAGAGGAAGAACAAGAAGAACATTAAGAACAACAAGAACACAAGAACAAGAATTAATGAAGATTCAATGCAATAAATCAATTCCACTTACCAATTTTGCTTGAATTAGCCTACAAATGTGTCCATTCACCTTGTGCAATAGAAATATCCAATTTTTTGTCTCTTGGAGGGGGGAGCATCACCATGGTCCATGGCTCTTCACTTCAATTCTCCTTCTCTTCTTCTTCTCCCTTGGCCAATGCTTGATTCTTGAGCTTTGGAGAGTGTCTAATGCTTGGGGAGAACAAGAAGAGGGGTGTTTTATAGCCCCATGGTCGTGCAAGCCCGGAGGCCAAGTCCCAAACACATTACAACCATGAAACAGGCAAGTAGATTTGGCCTCGGGTGGAACTTGGAGCATTGTTGAAATTCACGACGAACACATACGTTGCGATTCAAAAGCTTCACTCCGACTCCTATTCCGACTTCTGAAGGAGACGCGCGACTGACAAAGTCGTCGCTATTAAGGTAAGTATAAGCGACCAGTCAACCTGTCGCGATTCACAAGCATTGTTATTTCAATATTTGTGCTTTATATCTATGCTTGTCATTACTGCTCAATCTTTGAGCGCAGGACTGGATTCATGTCTCTCGCCGTGAACTTCACGCCTATTCTTCAGCACCCTGTGGTATCATCCCTCTGCATTTTTTACTATATAATATACTTTATAGAGCATATCAAGGACCTTGAGGCTCTGATGAATCTGACGTTTGAGTTACCCTCCACCATAAAAAACAATGATAATTTTAGAGGATTCTTAGACTTGAGGATAGGCCGTTACGCTTTGCCCAAAGAGGACGACAGACCCACGCCTGGAAACTCAGTATCGTAACAATATTATCCTTGACTATTTTATATTTTTATTTATTTAATCATTTTCTTTTAGCCCAACATGCATCATGTAGGACTTTGAGCTCATTGCTGGAAGATTACTCTCATGCTTAACTGAGGAGAACCACTTATTCTTAATTCAAATTAACATGAAATATTTCATTCCGAGTCAAGTACTCATCAGACTGTCTTTTAAGAAACCCCTTTGATGAATTCCTATATCAATTCATGTATTTTTTCCATAGATCCACCTTGGCTGCAACACGTCCACAAGCTGGTAAACGCTCCCCAATAGTGAAACATGCCGGATTGTGTCCGTAGGTACTTCCCCTACGCTAGAAGTTGATCTCTCTCCCCTTCGTGCCCACGTGCACACCCCTTCCCTCTCGTCCAAACAATTTGGTTATCTCTTGAGGCTTTCTTCAAGCCACTTCATTTTGACCTAAACAACAACTCCTATCATATGTTGTTGAAGGCGTTTCTCATCACACTTTGGCATCTACTTTTCAGTCATTCCACTAAATTCCTTTCATTCCATTGCTTTCATTTCGTGTCTTTATGCTCCATTTCCTTGCAAAGCAGATGCCAAGGTGAGGCAGCTGTAGACATGCCAAATTTGATAATATATTAAGTAAATTTTATGTTATACTACAATGTCTCAAAGTGGCTCTTCTTAATTAACAAATTGGGTGATTTTCCTAATTTTTTGGATTTTATAGAATTTTAAGGGATTTTTCTAGTGCGCCGTGGGGGGTCCTAATTCATATTTTATTCGCGACAGGTCAGGTGGTCGCATTTCATTAAGGCTGAATCGATTGCTTTTATACGCATATGGCTACTGCATCGCATTTTACATATAATTAATTATATGACAGAGGAATAATCGATTGGACTGAACATCGATTGCTGAACAATGATTCATGACGTATATGGTCGTCACGTGTCTCTATTCCGATTGATGCTTACTCCGATTGATATTGGTATCGATTGAACACAGGAATACCGATTGGTGTAAAGCGCGACGGGATGGTCAGTCGCGATTCATGTTCCGATTCCCAGTCTTATTCCAATTGATGCTCATAAACGCGTCTGGTAAAGTCACCGCGATTTAGACTTTATTCGGTTGATGGCAATTTCTAAAATGGTTTTCAGAAAGTGTTTATTGCTAAATATAAATGCCTCCACTCAAGTCGTCGCGTGTCTGACCTTCCTTTATTCAGAACATCAATTCCCAGTAAAACATCGATTCTTTCCAAATACGCGACATGTCATATTGTCGCGATTCAAGGTTTCTATTTATAAAATTAGACAAGAATCTGATTAATAATGGAAGGGCTCAGAAGCGCGACGACCTATCTGGTCGCGATTTACACTTGATATTTCGATTGATTCAAAGTTTGGAAAGATCCAGTCGAAGTATGGAAGCTTTTTAAATGCGACGGTTTTGTCAGGCTCGTTTCACTTTAAAGACGACCATTGTGTCCATCGCGATTCACAATTTAATCCCTATAAAAGATCCCCGTGGCCATATTTTTAAGAGAGCAATCCATCACACTTTGGCGAAGCCCTGCTGCATTCCAGAGCCATCAAACTCTGTGGATTGAAGAGAAGAACTCCCTTCAAGCCTTGCTTCTAGTGTTCTTCAATTGGAGAGCTCTCAAGTTCATCCAAGCAAGGAGGAGGAGTCTTCTTCCTCTCCTCAACCTCTGTTAAGTTAGGAGCATTCACCAGATTTTGCTTTTTCCTCCCTTTGCTTATTTTCTTTCATCTTTAGTGCATGCATCTTTCACAATCACTATAGTTGTTTTCTTCGTACACACACACCATTGAATCCAAACCTAGTTGTTAAGGGTTTTAAACACCACCACAAGGTGTGTTCAGTCCCACGCATGTTTTCTTTTACTTCTTTTGAGTTTGATACTATGCAACTTGGCCTAATTGTCTCTTTCACTTGTTTATTTTTTTTTCTTTCTTGCAAGGTAACCAAGCACCAAAATCTTCTTCGTCGGCCGGCCGGTTGGAGAAGTAAGAGTCAACCCACCTCTTTTTTACTCCCACGATCTTCGAGTGAAGGTAGGTACCCGTCCTTTGCTCTCTCCTTCGATACCCACATGCATCTGACGATCACACTCCATCTAGTGCACACACGCACTGTTTCTCTTTTTTTTTCTTTCTTCCATCTAGTTTTCATCTCATCATCTATTAATTTTTTTTTAATTATTCTTTGTGGCGTTAAAATCATCGTTCACACCCGCCACTGCCTAACATTGCTCTTATTCAAAACTCATCTGTTATAACATCTCAGCTATCAATTCCTCCTCTTTTAAAAATGTATTGATCTATAGTTATAGAAAAAGGGGCAAATATATATATGATTATAAACTTTATGTGTAGTTCGATAAAAAGGATAAGTAATTCCAAATATGTAATCTACAAATTGTTTAACTCTATTTTTTGTTTTCTTAATTTGTTGTATCCGTGGATTCCAATCCCGACTCAATAGCTCAATAGTATGGGTTAGCTAATTGTGGTTAGATAAGGACTTTATCTGAGATAAATGGCAAGATATCCACCTCTCTATCATTTGTGCAAACCAAACCTTGGAGAAAAAAAACAGCAGGACTAGCTAGTGTAGTGTTCCAACATTGTGTGTTAATTAATAAAAATATGGCATGTTGGATGGATACATTAAATGAGAAATAAGTTGCATAACACCATCGAAGTGGTTGGAAGTAACAAGGCATTTCCTGTGTCCGCAGTTGTTGTGGTTGGACAAAAAGTTTTATAATTTGTGGAGTAGGAAGCAACGTAGGACACAAAATTTCAACCTTGGAACGTGCATTAACTTTAACACAAACATACAAATTGGAACGATGGGATGAGGTGATTTTATATACACAACAATGATTGCCAAATAACGTTGCTACAAACAATATTATTAAAATCATGTAATTTCTCAACCTCTCGATGTTGCGCCATGTAAGAAAACAGGAAGAGCTCCTGCGATCTAGTTTGAAATTTTTGATGTCGGTCGGCAAATGGTATGGGTCAGCTGAACGTCTTTTTGGAGTTTCTGTTGGAAAGGTAACGAGTTCATCTACGTGAATCTCGTTGGAATATCTTATTCTTCTTCTCCTACCCTTCGTTGCGTTCTTCTCCTACCCTTTATTAGAGTTGATAAATTTAACACAAACACGAGAGAGTGGAAAAAAATTAGGTAAGAGAGAAAAAGGCATTCACACAAAGAGACATAAAGAAGTTCGGCTCAACAAATTGCTATCTTATGTCCTCTCCATATATTTTGTAGACTTAATTATTAAAAACTCTAGTAATACACACTTTAGACATTGAAGTGATGTCTCCTCTTCTATGCACACATTCACACATACCATACGTGTCAAAGCACATGTTAATTGGCGCACTTTGTCATGGGGGCTAGCTGGATTGTCTCATATTAAATTTATTCGATTTGATTTGTATTATTAACCCAAACTGTTAGATTTTTTAATCAACCGAAAGATCCAATTTGATTTGTCAGGTCAAACTAGAAGCTCTTAAAAGTTAAAACTCTAGGTCTATTGGTATTTAAAAGGGTCCCAAATAGGGCTGTTAAAACCCCTTTTCTCATATGAGGAAAACAATGCAAATGGGACTTTTGACTCCAAGCATGATTATAAGAAAACCCTATGTACCTATGCAATGTAAGATGGGGTATAAAAAAGTCAATGCAAACCCCAACTAAATGTGCATCCCAATTCAAATCGGATATGTGCCCTCTATGACATAGCAATGCAAATGGGGTTTTAACCCCAAACAACTCCTATAAACAGAAATCACATATGCTTACATATTGAAACATGAGATGTAAATAAGCCAAATGAAAACATCAATGAGGTATATATCCCAATTTAGGGAAAAAAATTTGAGTACAAACTCTTCCTTCTAGACATTAGATCCTTGATTCGAATTTAATTCAATAGAACACTATTATATGGATTGCTTCTAATTATTTATTTTCAGTTTGATGATTAGTATTGCACTTCTTACTTTAATGTAATTCATTTACATGTATGTGTGAATTTGGTTTAATATTGCACTTGTTCACATGTAATATTTTCTTTTCATTTTATTTTCATATTTATATGGTTTTTAAATTTGATTCGATTTATGCATGTATATCAATTTATCACTGCACACACATCACGAGAGCGTGTTAAGTTTATGTCAATGAACCTTCTTGTTCAAGACTTTGGGATTGATGTGTACAAGTCTCATTTTCAATGATGAGAACGTGTATATCTAATTCAAAGTCTTGAATTGTCCCGTTTTGGACAGTCTGAATGTTTCATCGCAGATAGGTGGTTATTTACTACATGTGTTTGTGCAGTTTGTTGAAAATTTTGGTTGCGTCTTCTCACTCCTCTCTGGTATATATTTATTGATTTTGATTATTTTCTTAACCACTTAAAAATAAGTGTTTACGAAAATTTCTTAATCAATAAATAGTTGAGGTATATCAGAGAGGTGTGGGGAGATGTTTTTGAAATTTTCAACAAAATGTACAAACATATAGTAAATGACCATTTGAGTGCGATCAAATATTCATGGATGGGTAAAAAGTGATAATCTAATTAATCTGTCCTACTTATTCATTTTGACTTACTCGAACAATGTGAGGGTGGGTCGGGTTTTAACTCAACAAATGGCCAACAAAAGATTTTATGGTGACTCTTTTAAGTTATTATATAATTTCTAGTGATGCTCATGAGATGACATTTAATCTGTGCAGGAAAAATGTCGTATGAGAATCGATCATGGATGTACCGTGGAATAGTTAATGGAGTTGTGACAGAGGAGTTTAAAGACAGAGTTGACACTTTCATTCGGTTTGCATTAAGGAATTCATCGATAGCAGTTGATCCGATGAGTAACATCTGATGTCCCTATTCGGCTTGTAAGAACAGAAAGTGGATATCGACATGGGATGTGCAACATCATTTGTATACGAGAGGATTTGTTGCCCATTATGAGTTATGGTCGTCTCATGATGAGTTTAATATACAGTCGTATGAACCGACCAACTTTACCTCCACAAGTACGTACGTAGACATGGTTGTCGATGCTACTGGTTTGTAGTTCAACATTCACGATGACCAATACAATGAAGAAGTGTCGAATAATACAACTCAGAGATTTTATCAGTTATTTCAAGATGCTGATGAGCCATTATGGAATAGTTGTGAGAAGCATACACGGTTGTCTCCAATGTCGCAGCTACTGAATTTGAAGTCTGAATTTCATATGAGCGAGAGTTGTTTTGATTGACTTCTTTTACTCATCAAGAGTATGCTTCCTCAATCAGAGAGGTTGTCGGATGATTTTTACCGTGCGAAGAAGATGGTGAATGATCTGGGGCTTGGATTTATGAAAATTGATGCATGTCCTAATCATTGTATGATGTACTACAAAGATAATACAGATAAGACATCATGATGTATCTGTAAGCATGATAGATTCAAGCCTAAGAGAGGAGACAAGTCAAAACAGAAGGATGTTCCATATAAGTCATTATGGTACTTTCCTCTCACACCTAGATTACAGCAGTTGTTCACGTCCCCAAAGACAGTTGGACATATGACTTGGCATGCAGAAAGAGTCCGTCGTGATGATGGTAAAATTAGTCATCCTGCCGATGGCGAAGCTTGGGCTCATTTTAGCTGTACTCATCCTTCCTTCTCAAGGGATCCATGCAATGTGTGGCTGGGTTTATGCACGGACAACTTCAATCCATTCGGAGGCATGATGACATCTTACTCATGTTGGCCAGTATTCTTAACATCCTACAACCTTCCGCCAGGCATGTGCATGAAGCGTGAGAATCTCTTCCTATCATTGCTGATTCCTAGTCCAAAAAGTCCAAAAATTTTTTGACATATATCTCAGACAACGATTGATGAGCTAAAATTGTTATGGTCATATGGGGTTCTCACTTATGATGTATCCAGAAAACAAAATTTCAATTTGAAGGCTGCATTAATGTGGACAATAAGTCACTTTCTAGTGCACGACATGCTATCTGGCTGGAGCACACATGGGAGGTTGACATGTCCTTATTGTATAGAGGATTCATTCATATTGAAATCTGGAGGAAAATTATGTTGGTTTGATTGTCATCGTTGGTTTCTACCAAGTATGGTTCCGAAAGCAGAAGGATTCATTTATGAAGAATACAATTGAATTGGATGAGGTAGATATGGAACGGGTGTCTGGTGGAAACATGGTGAGGCGGGTCCAGAACTTATCGACTATATCACAATTGGCTGGTAGTGCCCGACAAATCCCAGGGTTTGGGAAGGATCACAATTGGGTGAAGCAAAGTATCTTATGTGAATTACCTTATTGGTCAACACTTTCGATACAACATAACCTAGACGTCATGCATATAGAGAAGAATATTTTTGATAATGTGTTCAACACAATTATGGACGTCAAAGGTAAAACGATGGACAACATCAAGGCACAAATGGATTTGAAAGTACTTTAAAGATGTCCAGAACTAGAACTGCAGCATGTTAGAGGAAAAGTTGTACAACCTAAAGCTTCATACGTGCTTGGGGCCAGACAGATTAAGGAAGTGTGTCAATGGTTGAAGCAATTGAGATTTTTAGATTGATATGTCTCGAATATTGCCTGTTGTGTAAATATCAACGAGGGGAAAATATATTGAATGAAAAGTCATGACTGCCATGTTTTCATACAAAGATTGATTCCACTTGCTTTTCGTGAGTTGTTGCCGAAACAGATATGGGGAGCATTGACCGAGCTGAGTCAATTCTTCGAGATTTTATGTGCATCAGAACTCAGACTTCATGAATTGAAAAATATCAAGCAAAATATAATACATACAGTTTGTAAATTAGAGAAGATATTTCCTCCATCATTTTTCGATTTAATGGAGTACTTGATCATCCATTTGCCATATGAGACTAGAGTCGGAAGATCAGTACAATTTTAATGGATGTATCCGTTTGAGAGGTATATTCCTATGTCTCAATTTATTCACATTACGATGATCTTTTATATTTCCTACATATTCATTTGAATTGTTGTCGTAGGTGCATGCACGATCTTAAGATTAAGGTCCGCAACAAAGCACAAGTTGAGGGCTCCATTACCCAGGCGTACCTTATTGAAGAGATATCGAACTTTTGTTTGATGTACTTTGAATCGAAAATACGAACTCGACGCACTCAACCCCCACGTAATGATGATGGTGGTGGAGATTCTAATGTGTCTGATCGACTCTCTATATTCAAGTGTCCCGGACGAGCGTTCGGATATTCTTATACTCGCGCACTCATAGACAGAGAGTTGGTAGCTACGAAGATCTACATCTTCATGAATTGCGCAGAAGTAGACCCTTACATTAAGTAAGCCATCAACGCTAATATCTTTATGTATGTACCTCATTTGTTTGCAATTATGGAGTTTAGAGGTTGTGTTGCATTTTCATTGCAGAGAGTTTAAGTCAGTCATACTGCAACGGAATCCACATCTGACTAACGTGCTAGTTGAAAAGGAACATGAGAAGTCTTTTGCTACTTTGTTAAGATATCGAGTAAGTGTCTAAATATTTTTATGCGTAAGTGTTGTTATTTTCTTATACATAAGTTGTTCATAGTTGTCAATGTGTGTCCTTTTTTTTTAAATAGGTTGAACAAGGCTTTATTACTTATCCAAGAGTACAAGAGATCAGTTATGGGCCCTCAAAGATTGTACGTGTCTATCCAGGCTACATTATGAATGGATATCGATTTCACACGAGAGATAATGGACGGAATAAGTCTACGATGAACATCAGCGTATGTGTGAAGGGAAGTGCCTACAGTGAAAATGAAGTAGACTATTATGGCATTCTCGAAGAAGTCATCGAATTGCACTTTTTGGGACAAGACAACCATGCATTTCTCTTCAAGTGTCATTGGTTTGATCTGACCTCTATTCGTAATGACACAACATATGGGATCGTCGATGTCAAACATAAGTCCAAGTTGAGTACGTATGAGCCATTCATTCTGTAATGACACGATATTTCCGGATCCATGTTTAATGGTTTTGGAGTGGTATTGTTGACCAAGAGGTGGTCATTGGGCCTTAGTCGAGGTTTTTGTGCGTGGTGTGGGCATTGTGGGCCGGAGGTTCTAGCCCAAACAGCTCGTTGGTTCACTGGTTGTGAACGCGATGGAGCAAGTCGTCGCGATTTAAACGCGATGGTCTACCTCGTCGCGATTCACAAAATTGCCTTTGTGTTAAGCGACGCTTTGGGTTTCGATTGGCGACCACTAGGGTTGTCATGTTTAACTCTTAAACACGACGTCTACCTACGTCGCGATTTAGACTATGCATATGTTTGCTCTGTTTCGGCCAGACAGAGCAGTGGAGCTCTGTTCGACGATGGGGGAGGTTGCTACGACGCCTCCTGTGGTGTTTTCCGGTGATTCGACTTCCTGGTGGTTCGTGCGGCGCGGGATCCACGTGAGGATGGCGTTCGAAGCGTGGACGTGTTGGCGACGTGTAGTTTCTGGCGTTCTTCAGGCTCGTTAAGTTGGTAGGGAGACTACCCTCTTGTTTTATTTTGTTTTGATTGGATTAACGAGTGGAAAGCATGAGTGGGTGGTGTGCCATAGTGTAGATATCATGTTTACTATTTTAAGTTGCTATTTGTATTGGATGTGTATGGGTTTTCCAGTGGAGGAGGTGGGCTCGGCCATTAAGCTGAGCTCACTGTCGCGTTTGAAACGCGACAGGGTTCACCGTCGCGTTCATGTTGTGAACGCGACGTAGTGGTCTGTCGCGATTATGGGATTTACTCTATTTGTTGTTTCCGCGATGACGTGGGCCGTCACAAATTTGACTCCCATTGTTGGTTTAGGTGAAGGCGATGTGTCGGGCCGTCGCGATTCTGTCACGACACTGGGCCCTGTCGCGTTAAGGTTTTTGAATTGCGTCTGGACAGGTCGTCACGATTTGAAAGGCGACGCCTGTGTCCGTCGTGTTTTAGCCTCCGTAGGGTGTGTTGTGTGCTTTGCCAGTGAAGGTCCTGTGTGGACCTAGCCTTGGTCTTTTACTGTCTTTTTAAAGTTTCTTAAGGTGGTTAATGTTGGTAATACATGTGTAGGATTTATAAGTTAGTTTATGATGAAGTAATGATTCATGTTAATCGTACATATTGTGTTATTGTATTTGATAGGTGGTTAATGTGCAAGGTGTTGTGTGTTGCTATGGAGGTCATGAGACGACCAATGACAAGCAAGGTTGTTGTATGTTATTGTGGTTTATGTATGTATCGGTATAGGTTGGCTTGGAGGTCACATGGTGACCGGTGACGAGCTTATTATAATGCATGTGTACCGTAGCTATAAATAACAGTTGTTTAAGCATGTATCGTGGTTTGTGTGTTAGCCGAGTTTGGTGGTCCGACGCCTATTCCGGAATGCCTCTTCAGTCGGATACCCCAAGTTCTGTGTGAGCCAGGCACGTTGTGCTCGGGGGCGTGTCCTGGTACAGTGTGTACCACTGAGGTCTGTGTAGTCTTCCTGGACACCATCACTCTTGTGTTTGAGTTGTACATCCGGCTGAGGGAAAGACGACAGGGGGTAGCGACTTGTGTTTGTGGGTGTGCAGTCGCTTGTAGCGAGCTCGTGGTTGGAGGACGGACACCCGTAGACGTACTGGTCCCTAGCTAGTCCTGTGTTTCTAGTGCCTCACTTTAGGGAGCTCGGGCCGGAGTCCCTAAGGGTGCCAGGCATGGGCCTGCATGTGAGTGGTCTGCAGGTGTGGTGTTGGTTGGTCTCCACAGTTGGTTGGCTTACGTTGTGTGTTTATGGAGCGGTAGCTAGACTGTGTGGTTCGTGGCTACGAGACTGAGAGGTGGTTCTTGTGCTGTGTTGTCCAGGTTAGATACTGGCGTCATGAACCAATAGTCTGTTCCCATGTGGCGGCATCGTTCCTTTCCGACTCATGCTTTACTTTCTGGTTGAGGTTTTACCCATTGGGGTGTGCCACAGTGGTGGCACAGTTGTGGTTGTGGTTTCATGGTGGTACCTCGTGGTAGTAGGTACTTGTACCCTTCGTGGGTAGCTTGTGTTGTGGTACGTTGTGTACCAGCCTTTTCAGGTGTTGAGGTGGCTTGTGTTTCGTGGAGATTGTGTGGTGTGACCTTCCATACGTTGAGTTTTACCCTTCTTTGGGTAAGCTTCCGATTATGCTTTTATTGTGTGATGGATTGACTTGTTGATGCCAGTCTTGTTACCCTACATGGGTAGGTTGCCTGTGAGGCTTATGGCCTAGGCTAGGGGTGTACATGGTTCGGTTCGGTTCGGTTTTCTCCATTTTTGGAGAAAACCGAACTGAACCGTTTCATTCAGTGAACCGAACTGAACCGAACTGGTTCGGTTCGGTTCAAACCGATTTCCCATTTTTCTGACGTTTTTTTGGTTTTTTTTAGCGTTTTCTGGCATTTTTTAAAAAAACATGGCAAAATGAGGTGTTTTGTGGTGGTCGCGAGTTTCGAACTCGCGACTACCACGCGAGTGGAGGGCGCGCGATGCCGCCCTCCACTGCGCTACCAATTTTTTTGTGTAAAATTTTATTATTTATATAATTATATATCTATATTCGGTTCATTTCGATTTCCAAGTTTGAAACCGAACTGAACCATTTGGCCCATGAAACCAAACCTAACCGAACCGAACCGGTCGGTTCGGTTCGGTTTTACGGTTTGGACCGTATTATGAACAGCCCTAGCCTAGGCAACCAGTTGTTGTAGTGGTTTGCCTGTGAGGCATGTGGCCTAGGCATTTCAGTTGTTGGCAGACTAGTGATGTTGTGCTAGTCCTATTGTTTCTTCTTACTTTTTGAGGACTGTGTT